>JASANE010005440.1:0-32582 GCA_030248225.1 Trileptium ribeirensis | reverse complement strand
ATCCGACCAGTCATTCCGCCGCTAGATCACTCATTTCCCTGTTTTATACCGTACCACGGAAATTCAACATAAAATTCCGCCTGTTCTGTACCAACTCCGTATTTGACCCCGACCCTAAATGTGCTCATACGACCCCTCATTCTATTCGCCTGCTCCTGGCGAGCACAACGATGTCCGGCGGGTCTTTGTCCGACTTTGCGTTAGCCTGTTCTGACCGATAAAGTGCCCCCCCCCCAAATTTGACATACCGACCAACCGAAAATTTAACCCCAACCCAAAAGTAGGAAAAACGCCCCTCATCGCATTCGCCACGTCGAGACATCTTCAACGATGCCCGGCGGGTCTCCGTCAGTCGCCCCGTTAACCCGGGACGGCCGACAACGTGCCCCCCATTACCGACACTCTCTCTTTATCAGTCGTGATTTTAGTGCCCCTCTACCCGCTGCCGATAAGGCAGGGAAAACACCCATCGTTAGAATCGCCTTTCTAAGGCGAGTTCAACGATGCCCGGCGGGCGTCGTTCCGCCCAGCCGTTAGCGCGGGAGAGCCCGCTGAAACCGTTGACTAATATATGTCGGAACCCAAAATTGGGTCCCGACCCGCCACTGCGTCTACCCCCCTCGTGTTTGGTATTGTTCGGCCCCGTTCTTCGTCCGGGGACCGAATTTCGCCCCAGCCCCTCGAAATTCCCTCGGGAACCCCCTGTCTCGACTCCCTTCCCGTGCCCTTGCTTTTCCGTTTTCCTTTTTCTTTTTCACTCTCTCTAACCGACTTCTTCGGTCGGTTGTCGTTGCTGCTGTCGCTGTGGCTGTGGTGTGTGTGTGTGTCGTTGTTGTTGTGGTTGTCGCTGTGCTGTTGTGGTTGTGCAGATGTTGTTGTTGTTGTTGTGGTTCTGCATGTTTCTAGTGTGAACTTGAGCGACCTTTCTGTCGCTCAGATCGCCTGTGTGTCTCATGTGTAGTGTGTTTATGTGTTCATGAGTATTGTGTGCATATATGTATGTGTGTATATATTTAGAGATATATAGATATATATAGTACATAAGGACATGACAAAAAACGGGACAACCGAGGACAGGACATACAAAATTCTCTTAAATTTATAAGTTTTACGGACGGACTGGACGCATAGGACTAAGACGGACGGGGGGCATGTTAGGCCCTACCGTGCCCCCTGGGAGTTCCTGAATGGGACCCCCGGTAGGTCAAAAGATACATAGGAATGGGCTGCACCCATGACCGCGAAATCAGCTCATTCCCATCTTAGGTGCCCTCCCTTCGGGACGTCTAACGACGTCCTGTCGGGATATTTGAAATTTAGCTAGGAAAGCCAGGAATGCTAGGAATGTTTGGCTTTATCTTGTAAGCCGACATATAAACGTGCAATGTTTGCACGTTTATCCATGGATAGGGCGACAAGATTTAACCCCAGATGGACTCTTGTTAAGCTTAATTAGGTGATGGATGGGGCAGCTAACTCGCTAAATAGCAGAGATTTGGCTTTAAGTCGGCGAGTTAGCTGGGGGGAAAATTTGATGGATGAGGACAAGAACACAGAAAAGACAGATTCCAGCTTACTCCAAGCATGCTAATACACCAAACTTGGCTTCGAAATTTTAAATTTGACGGGTGACTTAACCATTTTCGTGGGACAGTTGCGGGATAACGACCAATCTAAGTTAGATAAGAGGTTTAAAAGATCTGCGTAATGGGTTTTAGACAATTTTCTGACAAGAATTTGGGGGTACAGATGGGCTAAAATCGGAGAACTTTGGAGAAAACTCACAGATGGTCGACCTCCGAGTAATCGGAGGGTTCAAATTTGATGTCGGCGATTTCGATTGAAGCCGACTCTCTCTAAATGGGACCCAGGGTTTACGATAGCTGTCAAAATCAAAATTTGGGGAATTTTTCGATTGGGTGCCCGGGTTTGAACTCGAAAAAGTGGGCGTTGAAAGAGCTTCTCCGATTGGATAGCGACAAAATCGCTATCTTTCAACATAGCTGAAAATTTTGAAGCGACGACTACCGCGTCGTCTCGTGGAATCAGTTCGACTTCGGCAGCGCGGAGTTCGGTCGACTCTACTGACCGGCTCCGACGCTTATGTTTTATTGTATTTATTTCGCAACATTTTCGATTTTCCCGTGCTTTCTTGTTTTTGCTTTTGGTTCGCGTGTGGAATGGAGTTCGATCGTTGGAGGACCCGCGCTGACATTTTTTCGTCTCGCGGAAGGGGACTAGCCATCGCTGTCCCGGATCAAAGGTTGTAAGTCAGAAAGAGAACTGAATAAATGGGGGTTTATTTTCCCCAGAGCGAAGTGTAACAGACCGTTGAAATTTGAACGAGTGTCGCACCATCTTACTCTCGATAGTTGGACCAGACGCCCGTCGGAGGACGTCGTGTTTTTCATGTCATCTGAGTACACTTTTACTTGTTATTTGATCAACCTCCTCGAGTCGAGTTCCGTTTAGGCATCGCGATCGAATGCACGGGGGGTGTTAGGTTGTGAACACCAAAAGCCGAAGTAGTTCTGATTCCCCGTGGTCATAGGTAAGACAAATCACTGATGAACGCCTCTCGTCCATGTTTTCATGACTTCTCACTTCTGAGTTAGGGCTGTCGAATTTTCCTGAGCCGACTACGGTAAAAGTTCATCACGAAACTCTAGGGAATTTCTTACTTGTTTCTGATAATGGTTATGGTTTACAAAATGCAGCTTAATGGTTTACAGCTTA
Source organism: Trileptium ribeirensis (assembly GCA_030248225.1). NCBI lineage: Eukaryota > Metazoa > Nematoda > Enoplea > Enoplida > Thoracostomopsidae > Trileptium > Trileptium ribeirensis. The sequence goes on along the minus strand of JASANE010005440.1, from coordinate 29,846 downwards.
GTGGACCGTTCGATGCTCATGCCGCTGCTTGAGCTCGGACTGACGTTGCAATTAGGGACGGAGGATTAGCCTCCGTCGGGATTTAGAAAGCCCCAAACTTTCATTTATCAATCGAGCTAAGAAAATTTGGGGAACAGCGAAAAGACTAAACAAATTCCAGGAACCCTAGTTTGAGCGTAAGGTATTGGCACTCCGGAAGGAGCGATTTTTGATGCGATCTGTGCTTGATTTTGCCAGTGTTCAATTTGCTCTCCAGCAAGACGATTAATACCAGCTTCACATAGGGGCCAACTCTCAACTTCGCGAGTCCTCGCCACCAAATTACTAGGCGCTCGCTCCACAGAGTTTACTTCGAAATCGGCTTGGTCCGACTATTAAATTTACCAACGGTCAGTACAACACGCTTACGTGGTTAAGCCTAACGGCAGGACGTCGGATATCACCTGCTCCCAAAATGAACTGACAGCATGGCTAGATACCCAAAATCAGCCACCAGAAACACTTTCGAAGGCACGATAGGGTGTGCAGTGTCCAAAAGGAAATCACAATACTCCCATCTTAATAAAGACAAAATCGCGACCTTTCGCGAATCGTTTTTGTCCCCAAGCCGAGTAAGTGCAAAACCCCGCTTTCTTTTTGGAGCGACTTGACCGCTGAGTTTAGGCATTTTTCTATTTTATCTCTGGTTGCCCGTTAGGCTATGTACTATGTATGCCCTTGCCATGATTTTTGTCGTTTTGTCTCTCTCCTTTTTCATTTTTCCCTTGTTAAGATTCGATCCTGCACGGGGAAATTAAGCCTGCTGCAGAAATTTCAGTATTAACCACTCGACCACCGAGGTCTGACAAAATTCGTTAAAATTTCAGTGATAACTCAACTGCACAATTTCGATAGTGCAGTTGAGACACTGTACAATCTCGATGTGTAAAGTGTAATAACGCAATAGGATAAGCGATAGAGAGAGGACGGCAAAGCAAAGAGAAAGCGACAAGGGAAACGAAACAAAGAACAGAAACCAAGCAAAGAACAGAAAGGACGGAACCAACCAAAACAACCCCAGAAGAAAAGTACCAACCCACCCCAGGCGAAACGAGTCCCCGGTGTGGGACGGGCACGACAAACCGTTAAGACAGTTGAAAGTGCGGCCTCGGTCGCCTAGGAAATCGCTAGGGATAACAACTGCTCGTGCCTCTTATCTATTTTGGAGGTCGCAATGGAAATATTGACTACTAGGATTCGGAATAATTGAACTCCCGGTTGCACTACCCGAATTGCTGAGACAACAGCTATCGGAGAATTAGAGAGGAACCTGGCCGTAGGACGGAGTGAAATGAGTGACTTGCTAGGGACGCTAGGCCACATTTGTAGGACGGGTAATGCACACGGACAGCGTTTTAACATCTGACCGCGATGAAGGCGTCTCGTTGTTTGAAACAGGAGTGCTACCTTGTACTCGTTGACGGTTATCAGTAATCGATTGCTCGGACAATGTATTAATCTGTACCATATTTGATTTTTCGTCAATGCTACTGGTTTTTATCTTGTATGGTACGCCTACGCTTTCCCCGTACCCGAATTCATGCCCTGTCCTTGCTGTAACAAACCCATTCCCTCCCCCGCCTAGTTCTTGAAGTGCATGCACCGCCGCGCGCTATTAAGAGCGAACTTCGAAGCACGCCAGACGCATAACCCGAGTGACAGCTGACTTAGTTAACGTTCGGCGTGGAACGCCTCGGGCATAGATTCTGGTCCGGTACTACTGGGAACGACTTCGCTTGCGCCACCCCTTCCTCTTTCGCACTGCTGGACAAGGGGACGAATGTTCGGACGGGCAGATTAGTACTACCGTAGTTTGTATTTACGTGCGTATCTTACTACATGCCCTTTGTTAACCGACACTGTACATGACTTCGAATAAACTCTTGAAAATTACGTGACGTGTCCCGTGTTATTGGATTCTTAGCGCGATAAGGACGTCCAATTGGACAGGCCGACCCTTCGTGCCACGGCTTGCGGACGCGAATACCCTAAGCCCTGACACGAGCGGTCCGCCGCCAAGACTGAACTGTTTGTGTAATAGTACTACGGCGAGAATGATCCACCAAATTACTTAGCAAATTTACTGACTTAATAGTCACGCTCACACGAAAGGTAAAATTTACTAGGAAAACTTTATCACTCGATACCAACACAGTCAAAATTATCACGCTACAAAATAGATAATCCGACGTTAAACGATGCAGGGCATGTCGGAACCCTGTGGGGGCCATATGGCTACAACGGATTAAGTGTTCGTCTAAGGATAAACTCAGTGAAACTCAAAATTTACCGAGCAAAACCAAACTTGTCACGCATTTTACCTTAACTTGCGCTAGACAAAACAACTTCCGTTAGATTAGGATAGGGAATATCGGTTCGACATTATGACCTGTGAGCAGGTTTCTGTGTCAACCTCCCTTGGGGACCTCAGCAATCATGCCGAGATACTAGACACGTGCGCAACCAATCGGGCGCGGTCCGAACACACCCCGTGAAGCGCGCCTGCGGCCTGCTAAGCTCCGTAACTTCTTGGGTCTCACCAAGAGAAGTGACTAAATCGTAAAACTTAGGGTCCACCCTTGAGGTTATGATAGCCGGGGTCGTATGGACATGGTGTTAGGAAGTTGCGCCATGCAGCTGCATCACCGTTATTACATATAGTGTTACATAGTTTACAGAATACATGCTAAAATTTGCAAATACTTGCTTTCCAATACTTATATTATAAAATTATAAATTACTCTGATGTCTCACAATGGAACGTATACAATTTATGCCAAAACTTATTTGCTCTTCAAACAGATATATATTAGAGAAAACATATCTCATAATATTCAATCAAAAGTTAAGAGTCATTTTTAACATGTGGACTTAGAAAATATCATCACCAATTTCATCCTATTTGTGGATTAAGCCGTTTGTGAGAAATCGTTCTACCTCCCTCACCATTTTGATTAATAAATTTTGTAATCTAATGTTGTTCATTGCCAGTCGACCATAGCAACTACTGCCAAACAGCTTCAACATGTCTCCTAAAATTTTCTTAAAACTCTCCTGGTGAGTCTTGTGCCGCCTATTGGCAACTTCGTCACTGACGTTCCCGAAGGCCGCAACTCGCTGATATTCGATAAACTGGTGAATATAAGTTATCCGAAGCCCACATTTTGCGATGTAGAATTTTATTAGTGTGTGGCTAATATCATTTTGTTACATAGTGGTCGCGTTCCCATCAGTGATCGCCATGGTCGTTTCGTGCCACCGTTTTTTCTGTAAGGCCTTCATCTCGTCACCAATATGTATAGGAATTTCTGTGTTCTTGAGTACTGTTGGTATACCTTCCAAACTTTTTTGCGTTCCTATACGGCAGTTATGTGTCGACCTCTTCTATAAAAAATGCACCGTTGTCTTTAATAGCTTCAAATATATTATTCACTGTCAATATTTCTATAATTATGGAAATACAGAGTTGGTTTTTAATTTTTTTCCATTAGCTCCACTCGGGACTATGTATAATCTCCATATTAATAAGTATCAAATCTGCAACCTTTTTCGAAAATACATTCACAATCATTACACAATTCGAAGCAGCTGTGTTTTTGTGGGATATCACTCTGACGTCTGTAGATCTCGTCCGCTCGTCTCCTAAGTCTGCTTACCAGTATCCGTGCTAATAACTCCCATCAAATGGTATCACTATATCTTTGTCGCCGCTACTGGCCAGCTGGAATATAACCATCGACATAGTAGCTGATGGTACCATTATGAAAGCCTTTTTGTCCATCGTTGAAACGTTGCTAGATTTTAATATCAGGTCGTCGAAAACAAGTAACCAGCTCACGTCGTAAATATTCTATGAACATAAGCTTCTTCACACGATGCGCATTGGTCTTAGTTGACTTCATAGTCATTGTATCTGTCTTAAACACGGCTCCTTCACACTTTTTTCGTTCTCTTCATTATTTCCACCTCGACCCGCTGTAGCTACCTTCTTTTACCAGCATCTTTTAACTCCAAACGCCATCCTAAAAACACACTCGGAAGCGATCTCCTGACATAGAAGCATATGTCAACGCTGCATTCTTCGAAATGATCGAACGTCCTATGTACGGTTTCCAGGAACGGAACAACGTATAGATTATTATATCATCGCAGCATATCGCTCATACACTTGAAATCCTTAATGTTCTAAACAATTTTGATATAATCACAATCCTCGTCTCTCAACGCTTTTTGTCGAGGAGGGCTATAAACCGTCTATTTTGGGGTACTTCCGTGTTATTTAGCTGATGCAACATTTAAAACGACTCATAGGGCTACACACCTTTCTTCTGTCCTACGTTTAATGCCCTCAAGGCCATTTCATAATTTTTACCTGGACCCAAATAATTCATTATGTCTAGAAACACAAAAGAATCCGTTGATAGTTTCCCGTTTTCCAAAAATACCTGAATTTTGCTTCCCATGTTTCCTGATTTTCTCGTTTTCCGAAAATATCTGACTTTTCCTTCATAAAATTAACGATTTTACTGCTTCCCGAAAATTTCCAAATTTTCCTTCCGAATTTGCCGAGCTTTCCGAATTTTCTATTTCAAAAAATTTCCTGATTTTCCCGTTTCCCGACATGTTATTTCCAATATTCGAGAATTTTGTGTTTCTAAAAAGTCCCAATTTTCCCGTTTCCCAAAGATTTCCGACATTTTGCTTCCCAAAATTCCCGATTTTCCTATTTCCCGAAAATGTCGGACTGTTCCTTTTCAAAAAACCCGAATTTTTCCGTTTCCCGAAAATTTCCGACTTTTCCTTCCCAAATATTCTCGACTTTTCCTTCCCAAAAATTTCCTGATTTCGCAACTTTTCCGTCCCAAAGATTCTTTAATTTTCTGTTTTTAAAAATTTTTCGATTTTCTCGTTTTCCAAAAATTCCCGACATTTCCTTCCAAAAAATTTTCGATTTCCCCGTTTCCGGAAAATTTCTGACCTTTCCTTTCCAAAAATTCCCGAATTTTCTGTTTCCAAAAATTTACCGATTTTCTTGTTTCCCGCCTTGTCCTTCCCTATTTTTCCGACGTTTCTGGTTTAAAAAACCACAAATTTCTCGTTTCCCAAAACTTCCTGATTTTCTGTTTCTGAACAATTCTCGATTTTTTCGTATCTCGAATATTCCCGACCTTTCTTTACCAAAAATTCTCGAATTTTCTGATCAAAAAATTCCCGTTTCTCGATAATTCTGGAGTTTCCACTTTCAAAAATTTCCTGGTTTTCACAACTTTTCCTTCCCAAAGATTCCCGAATTTTCCGTTTCAAAAATTTCCCGATTTTAACCTTTCTCGAAAATTTCTGGCTTTTTCTTCCCAAAATTGAAGAGTTTTCCCGTTTCCCGAAAATTTTCGGCTTTTTCTTCCCAAAAATTCCTGAATTTTCTGTTCCTAAAAATTTCCCGATTTTCTAGTTTCCCAACTTCTCTTTCCTATATTCCCCAAGTTTCTGCTTCTAAAAATTACCAATTTTATCATTTCCCGACCATTGTCGAGATTTCCCTCCAAAAAATTTTCGCATTTTCTGTATCCAAAAATTTTCCGATTTGCTCGTTTGCCGACTTGCCCTTGCCCATATTCCCGAAGTCTCTGTTTCTAAAAAATGTCCCGTTTTGTGTCCATAAAAATTCCCGTGTCCCGACAATTCTCGACTTTTCCTTTCGAAAATTTCGTAATTTTCGCAACTTTTCCTTCCCAAAGACTCCCAGGTTTGCTATTTTCAAGAATTCCTCGATTTTCCCATTTCCCGAAAATTCCCGGCATTTTCTCATCAAAAATTCTAAATTTTCCCATTTCCCGGAAATTTCCGACCGTTGATTTCCAAAAGTCCTGAATCTTCTGTTTGCAAAAATTTCTCGATTTTGTCGACTTGACTTTCCCAAATATTCCCAAATTTTTTGTTTCAAAATTTTGCTATTTCTCGAAAATTTCCGACTTTTTATTCACGAAAATTCTCGAATTCTCCATTTCCGAAATATTCCTGATTTTCCCGTTTCTTTTCCCGTTTTCCGAAAGTTCTGACTTTTCCTTCCCAAAGCTTCCGGATTTCCCCGTTTCTAGAAAATTTCCGACTTTTCCTGCCAAAAAATTTCTGAATTTTCTGTTTGCGAAAATTCCCGATTTTCTCGTTTCCCAAAGATTCTCATCTTTTCCTTCCCAAAAATTTTCCTATTTCGCAACTTTTCCTTCCCAAAGATTCTCTAATTTTCTGTTAAAAATTTTTCGAATTAATTTCTGGTTTTCCCAAAATTCCCGCCATTTCCTTCCCAAACATTCTTGATTTCCCCGTTTTCCGAAAATTTTCGACTTTTCCTTCCCAAAATTCCCGAATTTTCTGTTTCCAAAAATTTACCGATTTTCTCTTTTCTCGCCTTGTCCTTCCCTATTTTTTTGAAATTTCTGGCTTAAAACATCCCAAATTTCTCGTTTCCCAAAACTTCCTGATTTTCCGTTTCCGCATAATTCCTGATTTTTTCGTTTCTCGGAAATTCCCAACCTTTTTTACCAAAAATTCTCGAATTTTCGGATCAAAAAAAATTTCCGTTTCCCGACAATTCTCAAGTTTTCACTTTCAAATTTCCTAGTTTTGAACTTTTCCAATTTCCAACTTTTCCTTTCCAAAGATTCCCGAATTTTCCGTTTTCAAAAATTTCCTGATTTTAACGCTTCCCGAAAATTTCTGGCTTTTCCTTCCCAAAATTGCCGAATTTTACCGTTTCCCGAAAATTTTCGGCTTTTCCTTATCCAAAATTCCTGAATTTTCTGTTCCCAAAAATTTCTAGATTTTCTAGTTTGCCAACTTCTCCTCTTTATATTCCCGAAGTTTCTGCTTCTAAAAATTTCCCGCTTATGTAGTTTCCCGACTTGTCCTGCCCTATATTACCGAGTTTCTGTTTCTCGAAATTGCCAATTTTCCCATTTCCCGACCATTGTCGAGATTTCCTTCCAAAAAATTCCCCCATTTTCTGTATCCAAAATTTTTCCGATTTTATCGTTTCCCGACTTGCCCTTCCCCATACTCCCGAAGTCTCTGTTTCTAAAAAAGTCCCGTTTTCTGTTCATAACCCGACAATTCTCGACTTTTCCTTCCCAAAATTTCGCGATTTTCGCAACTTTTCCTTACCAAAGATTCCCGAGTTTGCTATTTTCAAGAATTCCTCAATTTCCCCGCTTCCCGGAAATTTCCGACGTTTGATTTCCAAAAGTGCTGAATCTTCTGTTTCCAAAAATTTCTCGATTTTGCCGACTTATTTTTCTCAAATATATATTCCCAAATTTTTTGTTGCAAAATTTTCCAGTTTCTCGAAAATTTCCGACTTTTTCTTCACGAAAATTCCCGAAATCTACATTTCCAAAATATTCCTGATTTTCCCGTTTCTTTTCCCGTTTTCCGAAAGTTCTGACTTTTCCTTCCCAAAGTTTCCGGATTTTCCCCTTTCTGGACAATTTCCGACTTTTCCTCCCAGAAAAATCTGAATTTTCTGTTTGCGAAAATTCCCGATTTTCTCGCTTCCAAAAGATTCTCGACTTTTCCTTCCCAAAAATTTCGCGATTTCGCAACTTTTCCTTCCCAAAGATTGTCTAATTTTCTGTTAAAAATTTTTCGAATTTCTCGTTTTCCCAAAATTCCCGACATTTCCTTCCGAAAAGTTCTCGTTTTCCCCGTTTCCCGAAAATTTTCGACTTTTCCTTCCTAAAAATTCCCGAATTTTCTGTTTCCAAAAATTTACCCATTTTCTGGTTTCCCGCCTTGTCCTTCCCTATTTTTTCGAAGTTTCTGGCTTAAAAAATCCCAAATTTCTCGTTTCCCAAAACTTCCTGATTTTCTGTTTCCGCATAATTCCCGATTTCTTCGTTTCCCGGAAATTCCCAACATTTTTTTACCAAAAATTCTCGAATTTTCGGATCAAAAAAATTCCGTTTCCCGACAATTCGCAAGTTTTCACTTTCAAATTTCCTGGTTTTGCAACTTTTCCTTTCCAAAGATTCCCGAATTTTCCGTTTTCAAAAATTTCCTGATTTTAACGTTTCTCGAAAATTTCTGGCTTTTCCTTCCCAAAATTGCCGAATTTTCCCGCTTACCGAAAATTTTCGGCTTTTCCTTACCAAAAATTCCTGTATTTTCTGTTCCCAAAAATTTCCCTATTTTCTAGGTTCCCAACTTCTCCTTTTTATATTCCCGTAGTTTCTGCTTCTAAAAATTTGTCGCTTGTGTAGTTTTTCGCCTTGTCCTTCCCTATATTCCTAAAAATTGTCAATTTTCCTATTTCCCAACCATTGTCGAGATTTCATTCAAAAACATTCCCGTATTTTCTGTATCCAAAATTTTTATCGATTTTATCGACTTGCCCTTCCCCATATTCCCGAAGTCTCTGTTTCTAAAAAAGTGCCGTTTTCTGTTCATAAACCGACAATTCTCAACTTTTGCCTCCAAAAAATTCCTGACGTTTCCATCCCAAAAATTCCCGACTTACACGTTACCTGAAAATTGCCGACTTTTGCTTCCCAAAGTTTTCCGATTTTCAAGTTTCCCGAAAATTCGCAATTTGCCCTTCAAAAAATTCCCGAATTTTCTTTCTCCATAAATTCATGCCTATTCCCATCCAAAAATTCCCGATTTTCCCGTTTCCAAAAAATTCCCGATTGTTCCTTCCAAAAAAGTCTCGAATTTTCCGTTTTCAAAAACTTTCGATTTTTTCGTTTCCCGAAGATTCCCGACTTTTTTCCCCAAAAATTGCCGAATTTACTGCCTTCGAAAATTTCCCGTTTTCTCAAAATTCCCGCCTTTTCTTTCTAAAAATTCACCATTTTCCTGTTTTCGGAAAACTGCTGATTTTTCATTCCCTAAAATTCCCGATTTTCCCGTTTACGAAAAATTTCCGATTTTTGCTTGCCAAAAATTCTCATTTTATGTTTTTAAAAATTCCCGCTTTTCCGGTTACACGGAAATGGCCGACCCTTCCCTCCCAAAAATTCCCGAACTTTCTGTCTCCAATAGGTTCGTGACTTTTCCTTCCCTAAGATTCCAGATTCTGTTTACGAAAAATTCCCGACTTTTCCTTCCCAAAATTTTTCGCATTTCCTGTTTTCAACAATTCCAAATTTTCCTGTTTTCCAAAAATCCGACTTTTTCTTCCCAAAAATGTTCGAATTTTCTATTTAAAAAATTTCCAGTTTCCCGAAAATTTTCGCATTTACTTCACAAAGATTTCCAATTTTTCCGTTTCTCAAAATTCCCGACTTTTTCTTCCCAAATATTCCTGATTTTCCTTACCTTTAATCCCGAAAGATTCCCGAGCTTTTCTTGTCCACAGTTCTCGATTTTCCTATTTCCCAACAATTCCCGACTTTTCATTTCCAAAAATTCCCGATGTCTCTGACAATTACCGACTTTTCCTTTCCAAAAATACGCGATCTTCCCGTTTCCCGACTTTTCCTCTCCAAAAAATTTTTTATACAGGGTGCAGGAGCACTTTAATACTTAAATTTTGGGAAAGTTTTCAAGGAAGTAACAGAATTAAAACAGTTTTGTGTGAAACGAGGCCATAGGTTGGAAATATATCGAATTTGAGTGTAAGGGTTGGGTGCCTTAAGCATTAGGCTTACATTAGCGGATGTGTTTATGTGTCGCTGTTCGAACTATCTTACCGGAGTGAGACATGGATCACTGTTGTCCCCATCCTCATCAACTACGCAATTGCATACGTGATGGAGACCGCCCTGGCTAACGACGACTCTGTTATTTTCAACGCAAATGGAACGAGGTTCGCGATACCGCTTGTGCCGACGACATAGCCCTAGCTGCATCGTCAGCCAGCGAACTACAATAGGTGCTCAATCGAGTCGACACAGCCGCAAAGGATATTGGTCCGGTCATCTGCTCGCAGAAGACCAAGATAATGACCTGCTGCATCGAGAGACATTAAGACATCGTACTGAATGGCTCTGTGGTGGAACACGTCGAACAATTATGTAAACTGGGCAGCGCTTTTACGAGACCAGGGGCTTGCCACACCGAGATTAAAAACCGCATAAACCATGCCAGGTCAGCCTTTGCGGGCCTGCGACATGTGTGGAACTCGACACACGTGTCCGTTCCCACGAAAGTTCAGATATATAATGCTTCCATTTCTTTTCTACGTCTGTGGCCGAAGTCTGCTACTCAGCAGCAGATCAAAGCGTTTGAGAGTTTCTGTCGACACCGGATTCTAGCGGTGACGAAGTTCGATTACATCAGGAATGAAGATTTCCGTCGAAGTGTTGGTCACGAAACCGAGGTGTCAACACTGTTGACGACGGAGCGCTTGCGGCTGCTCGGACATTGTCTGAGGATACCTGACAACAGGATCCTGAACGCACTGGCCACAGAAATACCCCGGGACGACTGCGCCCGCCCGCGCGGAAGATCACGCCAGACCTGACTACGTCAAACAGTAAACGATTGTCAACAACACTTTCGATATGTGCCGCCGCGCCAATGTCAACGATACCCGATCTCACATATCGAACCATGTACAGCGAATAGAGAAGAGTGGAGACGAGTCATCAGTATTGAGGCCCACAGCTATGGGGCCAGGTGAATACCAGGTGAATATTCATATCTGACATACATCTACATAAGATAAAATTTTCTCAAAAGAAACGGGAAGGCCCTAAAGGTGACATCGGCCAATTTTAGTATATATTGATGGCAGAACTACTTCGACGATAAATAAGAATAAAGGGCTCCCCCAATTGTCTAAAAATTTCGCTTTATCAATACAATGCTTAGCAATAACGTTTTAAATACTTTAAGAGATGAAGACAGAAGAAGCCATGATCCTGATTAAATACAGCGTTTGTTATTCAGAACTCATAAAATTTATGGTAGTATGATGAAGATCACGCTCTTGTTTTGCAAATAATTATAGCTAAAATAGGTTGAATGCTGAAAAATGATTTATAACATGTACTTGATTTTTACCTAATAATGCTACTTTTCTTATTTCTAATAGATTCTAAATCGAAACACAAAAACTAAATCGACTTTTTAATGTAATGGATTACTTAACGTCGAAGGAGTAGTATCCTGACAAAACTAGCACTTGTGAAAACTGTCTAATATTGTTCCACGTTTGTGCTGGGTCTCTTTGTTGTCCTTCTTTGATGTCTTGCCTGCTGTGCAAAATGAAGCTGAGTGCCTATTTCCTTAAAAATGGTAAATATGGCACTCTAGCTTCATATTTCTATCACTCTAGCTATCAGAGTAGTATCACTGACAAAACTAGCACTTGTTGAAAACTGTCTTATTATCGTCGATACCACTAAAACAGTGGTGAACAAACCTGGGTCTCTTTGTATGTACCTTACTTTGATAGTCTAATTAGTTGGACCTAGCTATAAGTTGCTAAAAATGAAGCTAGAGTGCCATATTTACCTATAAAAATACTTTATATTTTTATTTTCTACAATGCTTTGGTTTACTTCGTGTTTTACCAATTTTGGTGCACTAAAGTACCAACTGTAGTTGAGAACCAATATATAATTTTTCGCGAAAAAACAAGGCGAATGTCGCGTTAAACACAGCTATGGTTTTTTACCTGTGCGGATGGCACGATCTGTTGATGCAACACCCAATCAATTTAACCATGAATAGAAATTTGTATCTAGCAAATTCATTTATAGTGGGCGTAGATAGGTTTTAACCCAATTGCATTCAGATTATATTATATTATTACTGGAAAAAATATATATAACTATTGAATTTGTGTGAATGTTGGACTTGGCTTCTGATCGACGAGTCACTGGCAGTGGGAGTCAGTCGAAAAACGAAATCTTTTGCCATGAAGTCAAATGCAAACGGCTGATTCGTACGGACAACAATGACACGTATGTTTGCTGTTCTTTTTGTAATCGCGAGTTTCATCGAACTTGTTCTGGCATGTCAGCTGCCTTCTATGACGAATACAAGTCATTAAACCAGCAAGTCCATTGGTCATGTTTGCCATGTAGTCCACGGGCTAAGGAATTTCAAAATGTGCATGGGGAGCTTGCTGCGCTTAAATCAAATTACCAAGAGCTTGCTAACCGTCACGAGGAAGTACTTGCCCGCATTGTTCAGCTAGAGGACCAGCAAAAAGAGCGACTTGTAGGATCGCCAGAAATTCGAACATGGGCTGAAGTTGCTACCCCATTAGAATCATCACAATCTGCTCGTCGATCTACTTCTTGAACAGCACAGGTTGTTATTGATGAACTAGCTGATATTGAGAGGCGCAAGTCAAACATAATGATTTTCGGAATCAGCGAATCTAACTCATCAAGCATTACATCACGTATCGAGCATGATTCAAGAGAGGTTGAAGCTGTCTTTTCCAAATTGATTTCAGAAGGCTCTGACCCGTTAAATGTTAACGTTAAGGCAGTCATACGAGTGGGTCGTAAGAAGGCACCGAATGAGAATCATTTTGAAGCTGAACACAACGAGTCTGTTAAAGCTCGTCCACTGAAAGTGGTATTGTCGAGCGAATCTGAGAAAGTAGCACTTTTGAAGGTTGCGCGGTGTCTAAGAGATGACGGCGATTATGGGCATGTATTTATAAAGCCAGATTACACCCCTAGCCAATTGAAAGTGCAAAGAGAATTAGTTTAGCTTAAAAAAGAGAAAATATCACAAGTTGGTGCAAATCGTATTGTATTTATTCGTCGAAATAAAATAGTTACGCGCCCTAAGGAAACCGCTATTAGTCAGGGAAACGGTCAAATTGCGGGCGGTACTGCTGCTCGCGCGTAACGGGATTTAGTAATGTTTCTGTTAAATTTGCAAAAGCGCCAGTTGTGTCAAATAAACTTGATTGTGCTTTATATAATGCTCGAAGTATTTGTAATAAAATAGATTTTTTTACTCTTTTAATGGATGTGCATAATTTTGACGTTGTTGGAGTCACTGAGACATGGTGCCGAGCTGGAGATACCACTGATGCAGAATTAACTGTGAAAGGATATAAGCACTTTCGAAGTGATCGAGTCTCTAAAAGAGGTGGTGGCGTTTTGCTGTACGTTCGTGATTCACTAAATACCACTGAAATTTTTGGTCTTAACTCTACCTACAATGATATCATAGGTTGCAGCATGCCATTAAAAGGTTCAGATACATTAGCCATAGTGGTTGTTTACCGAGCGGATTCCAACAGTAATGATCAAAACAACTTCCTTTATAGTGCATTGAACAAATTAAATGACTATGGATTTTCACATATTTTGATGATCGGCGATTTTAATTTCAATGAGATTAATTGGCAAGCCTATTGTTGGCCAAGTAAATGCGATGCATTCATGGATACAGTACACAACCTCAGCTTATCTCAGTGTGTTCACGATCCCACTCGCGGTTGCAGTATACTTGACTTGGTTTTGTCAAGCGACGCTGATATGGTGCAAAATGTCGTTGTGGCCGCAGGATTGTCAAGTAGTGACCACTGCTCAGTACATTTTCAATGCTTCTGCTACTCGCATCGTATGGATTCGAAGTCTCGGCGACGTAATTGGCGGCGAGCAAAATGGAATCACATAAATGACTCCATTGCTGCTGATTTAACATCACTATCAATTGTTGATTCAATTGACGAGATGTGGAACAAGATTTTGTTGCCGTGCAATAAACCTATTGACATGCACGTCCCTTTTTTACCACTGTCTTGTAAACGAGCTAAACCAAAATGGGCAGATAATAGGGCATATAAAGCAATTTTGTCCCAACAGAACGCGCAGCGACAGCTACTACGCAGGAGAACGGGCAGGGCTGAACGAAATTACAAAGAAAAATGCAAGTTGGCTGCTGCTAATGTAACACGCTCTAGAACTAAGTTTGAATTTTACTGCTTGCTTCAAATATTAAATCTGACCCAAAATCTTTCTGGGCTTACGTAAATGACAACCGAAAAGCGCAACATCAAATTCCCACACTTAAACGTGCCGACAACACTCTAGCTGTTGATGATGCCGAAATAGCTGCCGAAGTCAACAAGTTTTTTTGCGTCAGTTTTTACAACTGAAAATTTTGTCAATTTTCCTTGCATTGGGGCACGACGTGTTGCTATTCTTGACACTGTCGAATTTCGGGTGGACGATGTATCTGAAGAAATTTGTAATCTAAAGCATGAACCGTCTGCTGGTGCCGATAGGATCACTAACAGTTTTATCAAAAATTGTCAAACATCGCTCGTTAGTCCGCTCACTTTGCTATTTTCGAAATCGTTACAACTTGGTTGCATGCCTTCGAAATGGGGTTTCGCAGTTGTAACACCACTACACAAGTCAGGGGCAAGAAACGATCCAAATAATTACCGACCTATTTGCCTTACGTGGTCAGTTTGCAAACTAATGGAGACCTAGTTGACTTTTTAAGTAAAGTGGTGGATCAAGGGGATTCTGTCGACGTGATTTACTTGGACTTTCGAAAGGCTTTTGACAAAGTTCCTCATCGTAGACTTCTTGCACAACCTTGGTCTTATGGCATTGATGGTAACCTATTGGTATGGCTTGAGTCATTTATTACAGCCAGAGAACAGTGTGTCTCTATCCGGGGCGTATATTCGGATAAAATTCGTGTGACCAGCGGAGTTCCTCAAGGTAGTGTCCTTGGACCCGTGTTATTTTTGTACTACATCAACTCAATAGATTCTGTTGTCTCGAGTCTGGTTCTAAAATTTGCGGATGATACAAAGATTGTGCGACGCACTAGCCGATATATGCCACAAGTAGACTTTCAGGATTTACAAAGAGACATTGACTCGCTTAGCCAATGGAGTAATTTTTGGGACATGCAGTTCAATGTTGGCAAATTTCAATGCCTCCACTTTGGCCGTTTGAATCCGAGGCATGAGTACCGGTGAGTAGATGAAAAATGGGCGTTTTACCCCCCCTCCTCCCAGTTTCTGAAGTCAAGTTGGTTTTCCCCTCCACATACGTGGAGGTGGAGATTGGTGATAATTATGGTTGAAATTATGCCCGGCTGGCCTTAAAACGTTTCGGCCATGCCAAGGGTCTCATCAGATGGCTATAGGCTACCGCTGGCCTTAAAACGTTTCGGCCATGCCAAGGGTCTCATCAGATGGCTATAGGCTACCGCTGGCCTTAAAACGTTTCGACCATGCCAAGGGTCTCATCAGATGGCTATAGGCTACCGCTGGCCTTAAAACGTTTCGACCATGCCAAGGGTCTCATCAGACGGCTATAGGCTACCGTTACGTTTTTTACTTCAGCGAAAGTAACAAATACAACACAACATACAATATTACACTAGTTGTTTCATCAATTTAATTTTTCTTCTGCGAGCATGAATTGCGCTTGAATAAATGTATGCCGTGATAGCCACGTCACCCTCGGTAATGACACACATGATGTGACCGGGTTCACCATTGAGACCGAGGTATCCAACAGTCTTTTTAAATTTCTTGAAGTGCTCCATACGTCCATCTTGTCTAGTGTAGTGATCATCACCATTCAATACGGTCTCGATAATATTCTCTCGATAGTCGCCGATTAAGAATGAGCTTCCTGGAACGTGGTTTTTCACATGTTGTTGCATAAGATGATATGAAAATTGGAGCGTCATCTTGATACGACAATAACTTTCGTATGCAATCCTTTTTAAGACATTTCATCCCTGCCAAGGGAATCATCAGATGGCTTTACACCGTATACACGGTATTGGCTACCATTATGTTTTTTTTCTTTTTTTTACTTCAAATCAAACATATAACACAATTTAATAATATCATGATAATAATCAACATACAACATAGGGTATGACAATGATAATTCATACAAAGACTGTTTAAAAGTGTTTTCGTTCTTCATTATAAATTCCACCGCCTTGATAATTGCTTGTCGTCGTCGTTGAACCTTGAGCAAATTTTCTTCCTCTTTCGATCGCCCGTCGATATAGTCGCCTGTTGCTTCACATTGACATCGAAACTCATCCACCCGGTGTTGCCAATAACCAATTTCGTTTTGAAGATAAACGTTGCGCACGTATTGTTCCATACGCTTCGCGAATATTGATTCCAATGTATCGTTGACGAATCACTTTATCCAAATCATACGTTGCGAGATGTTTCATAAATCTTGCTTCAATATAATAGTTAGTGAATGTATATCCTCGATAAATACCAACCGTTCGTACCAATAGCAATCGTATTTTGTTGTAGTTCTTCGTTCAGTTACGTATTGCTCTT
Source organism: Trileptium ribeirensis (assembly GCA_030248225.1). NCBI lineage: Eukaryota > Metazoa > Nematoda > Enoplea > Enoplida > Thoracostomopsidae > Trileptium > Trileptium ribeirensis. The sequence goes on along the minus strand of JASANE010005440.1, from coordinate 13,555 downwards.
GCAGAATGGAAAAGTCTCAAATTGTTAAAACAATTGAGAATCGATGTACACATTATTAAATATCTTTATAATATAGTTTTGAATTATTGGCGAGCTACAACGCATATATATTTATATATATACATATATGTAGATATACACTTGTGTTAATCACAAATATATTTATTCAAGAGGCCAAACCTTGCGAATGGAAAAGTCTCAAATTGTTAAAACAATTGAGAATCGATGTACACATTATAAAATGTATTTTTAATATATATAATTTTAAATTTATGGCAAGCTATAACTCATATATATTTATATGTATACATATATGTAGATATACACTTGTGTTAATCACAAGTATTTATCCAAGAGGCCAAACCTTGCGAATGGAAAAGTCTCAAATTGTTAAAACAGATTAGAAAATCAATGTACACATTATAAAATATATTTTTAATATAGTTTTGAATTATTGAGCTACAACGCATATATATTTATATATACATATATGTAGATATACACTTGTGTTAATCACAAGTATTTATCCAAGAGGCCAAACCTTGCGAATGGAAAAGTCTCAAATTGTTAAAACGATTGAAAATAAATGTACATTTCTTATAAATATTTATTTTCTAGTCATTTTTTACAAATTATTGGCGAGCTACAACGCATATATATTTATATATACATATATGTAGATATACACTTGTGTTAATCACAAGTATTTATCCAAGAGGCCAAACCTTGTGAATGTAAAAGTCTCAAATTGTTAAAACAATTGAGAATTGATGTACACATTATAAAATGTATTTTTAATATAGTTTTGAATTATTGGCGAGCTACAACTCATATATATTTATATATACATATATGTAGATATAAACTTGTGTTAATCACAAGTATTTATTGCAAGAGGCCAAACCTTGCGAATGGAAAAGTCTCAAATTGTTAAAACAATTGAGAATCGATGTACACATTATAAAATGTATTTTTAATATAGTTTTGAATTATTGGCGAGCTACAACGCATATATATTTATATATACATATATGTAGATATACGCTTGTGTTAATCACAAGTATTTATCCAAGAGGCCAAACCTTGCGAATGGAAAAGTCTCAAATTGTTAAAACAATTGAGAATCGATGTACACATTATAAAATATATTTTTAATATAGTTTTGAATTATTGGCGAGCTACAACGCATATATATTTATATATACATATATGTAGATATACACTTGTGTTAATCACAAGTATTTATCCAAGAGGCCAAACCTTGCGAATGGAAAAGTCTCAAATTGTTAAAACAATTGAGAATCGATGTACACATTATAAAATGTATTTTTAATATAGTTTTGAATTATTGGCTAGCTACAAACACATATATATTTATATATACATATGTAGATATACACTTGTGTTAATCACAAGTATTTATTCAAGAGGCCAAACCTTGCGAATGGAAAAGTCTCAAATTGTTAAAACAATTGAGAATCGATGTACACATTATAAAATGTATTTTTAATATAGTTTTGAATTATTGGCGAGCTATAACTCATATATATTTATATATACATATATGTAGATATACACTTGTGTTAATCACAAGTATTTATCCAAGAGGCCAAACCTTGCGAAATGGAAAAGTCTCAAATTGTTAAAACAATTGAGAATCGATGTACACATTATAAAATATATTTTTAATATAGTTTTGAATTATTGGCGAGCTACAACGCACATATATATTTATTTTTATATATACATATATGTAGATATACACTTGTGTTAATCACAAGTATTTATCCAAGAGGCCAAACCTTTGCGAATGGAAAAGTCTCAAATTGTTAAAACAATTGAGAATCGATGTACACATTATAAAATGTATTTTTAATATAGTTTTGAATTATTGGCGAGCTACAACGCATATATATTTATATATCTATACATATATATGTAGATATACACTTGTGTTAATCACAAGTATTTATCCAAGAGGCCAAACCTTGTGAATGGGAAAGTCTCAAATTGTTAAAACAATTGAGAATTGATGTACACATTATAAAATGTATTTTTAATATAGTTTTGAATTATTGGCGAGCTACAACTCATATATATTTATATATACATATATGTAGATATAAACTTGTGTTAATCACAAGTATTTATCCAAGAGGCCAAACCTTGCGAATGGAAAAGTCTCAAATTGTTAAAACAATTGAGTGATGTACACATTATAAAATGTATTTTTAATATAGTTTTGAATTATTGGCGAGCTACAAGCGCATCTATATTTATATATACATATATGTAGATATACGCTTGTGTTAATCACAAGTATTTATCCAAGAGGCCAAACCTTGCGAATGGAAAAGTCTCAAATTGTTAAAACAATTGAGAATCGATGTACACATTATAAAATATATTTTTAATATAGTTTTGAATTGGCGAGCTACAACGCATATATATTTATATATACATATATGTAGATATACACTTGTGTTAATCACAAGTATTTATCCAAGAGGCCAAACCTTGCGAATGGAAAAGTCTCAAATTGTTAAAACAATTAAAAATAGATGTACACATTATAAATGTATTTTTAATATAGTTTTGAATTCTCGAGCTACAACGCATATATATTTATATATACATATATGTAGATATACACTTGTGTTAATCACAAGTATTTATCCAATGAAGAGGCTAAACGAATGGAGAATGGAAAAGTTGGGAAAAAAAGAGAGAGAATCGATGTACACATTATAAAATGTATTTTTAATATAGTTTTGAATTATTGGCGAGCTAAAACTCATATATATTTATATATACATATATGTAGATATACACTTGTGTTAATCACAAGTATTTATCCAAGAGGCCAAAAGAAAAAGTCTGAAATTGTTAAAACAATTAAAAAGAGAATAAATCGATGTACACATTATAAAATGTATTTTTAATATAGTTTTGAATTATTGGCGAGCTACAACGCATATATATTTATATATACATATATGTAGATATACACTAAGATTAAAGAGGAGGAAGGAAAATAAAGTAAAAAATAAAATAAGTAAATATAAAATGTATTAAAAGATTTGAATATGGCGAGCAAACGCATATATATTTATATATACATATATGTAGATATACACTTGTGTTAATCACAAGTATTTATCCAAGAGGCCAAACCTTGTGAATGGAAAAGTCTCAAATTGTTAAAACAATTGAGAATTGATGTACACATTATAAAATGTATTTTTAATATAGTTTTGAATTATTGGCGAACTACAACTCATATATATTTATATATACATATATGTATATATAAACTTGTGTTAATCACAAGTATTTGGGGGGGGTTTTAATATAAAACAAATAAATACAAAAATAATTAAAATATCCAAGAGGCCAAACCTTGCGAATGGAAAAGTTTCTCAAATTGTTAAAACAATTGAGAATCGATGTACACATTATAAAATGTATTTTTAATATAGTTTTGAATTATTGGCGAGCTACAACGCATATATATATTATATATACATATATGTAGATATACACTTGTGTTAATCACAAGTATTTATCCAAGAGGCCAAACCTTGCGAATGGAAAAGTCTCTAAATTGTTAAAACAATTGAGAATCGATGTACACATTATAAAATGTATTTTTAATATAGTTTTGAATTATTGGCGAGCTACAACGCATATATATTTATATATACATATATGTAGATATACACTTGTGTTAATCACAAGTATTTTTATTCAAGAGGCCAAACCTTGCGAATGGAAAAATCTCAAATTGTTAAAACAATTGAGAATCGATGTACACATTATAAAATGTATTTTTAATATAGTTTTGAATTATTGAGTGAGCTATAAATCTATATATATTTATATATATACATATATGTAGATATAAACTTGTGTTAATCATATAAATATCACCAAGAGGCCAAACCTTGCGAATGGAAAAGTCTCAAATTGTTAAAACAATTGAGAATCGATGTACACATTATAAAATGTATTTTTAATATAGTTTTGAATTATTGGCGGGGGGGGGAAATAAGTGAACGAGCTACAACGCATATATATTTATATATACATATATGTAGATATACACTTGTGTTAATCACAAGTATTTATCCAAGAGGCCAAACCTTGCGAATGGAAAAGTCTCAAATTGTTAAAACAATTGAGAATCGATGTACACATTATAAAATGTATTTTTAATATAGTTTTGAATTATTGGCGAGCTACAACGCATATATATTTATATATACATATATGTAGATATACACTTGTGTTAATCACAAGTATTTATCCAAGAGGCCAAACCTTGCGAATGGAAAAGTCTCAAATTGTTAAAACAATTGAGAATCGATGTACACATTATAAAATGTATTTTTAATATAGTTTTGAATTATTGGCGAGCTACAACTCATATATATTTATATATACATATATGTAGATATACACTTGTGTTAATCACAAGTATTTATCCAAGAGGCCAAACCTTGCGAATGGAAAAGTCTCAAATTGTTAAAACAATTGAGAATCGATGTACACATTATAAAATGTATTTTTAATATAGTTTTGAATTATTGGCGAGCTACAACTCATATATATTTATATATACATATATGTAGATATAAACTTGTGTTAATCACAAGTATTTATCCAAGAGGCCAAACCTTGCGAATGGGGTGTTTGTTGTGGGTTTGGGGGAAAAGTCTCAAATTGTTAAAACAATTGAGAATCGATGTACACATTATAAAATATATTTTTAATATAGTTTTGAATTATTGGCGGGCTACAACTCATATATATTTATATATACATATATGTAGATATACACTTGTGTTAATCACAAGTATTTATCCAAGAGGCCAAACCTTGCGAATGGAAAAGTCTCAAATTGTTAAAACAATTGAGAATCGATGTACACATTATAAAATATATTTTTAATATAGTTTTGAATTATTGGCGAGCTACAACGCATATATATTTATATATACACATATGTAGATATACACTTGTGTTAATCACAAGTATTTATCCAAGAGGCCAAACCTTGCGAATGGAAAAGTCTCAAATTGTTAAAACAATTGAGAATCGATGTACACATTATAAAATATATTTTTAATATAGTTTTGAATTATTGGCGAGCTACAACTCATATATATTTATATATACATATATGTAGATATACACTTGTGTTAATCACAAGTATTTATCCAAGAGGCCAAACCTTGCGAATGGAAAAGTCTCAAATTGTTAAAACAATTGAGAATCGATGTACACATTATAAAATATATTTTTAATATAGTTTTGAATTATTGGCGAGCTACAACGCATATATATTTATATATACATATATGTAGATATACACTTGTGTTAATCACAAGTATTTATCCAAGAGGCCAAACCTTGCGAATGGAAAAGTCTCAAATTGTTAAAACAATTGAGAATCGATGTACACATTATAAAATGTATTTTTAATATAGTTTTGAATTATTGGCGAGCTACAACGCATATATATTTATATATACATATATGTAGATATACACTTGTGTTAATCACAAGTATTTATCCAAGAGGCCAAACCTTGCGAATGGAAAAGTCTCAAATTGTTAAAACAATTGAGAATCGATGTACACATTATAAAATGTATTTTTAATATAGTTTTGAATTATTGGCGAGCTACAACGCATATATATTTATATATAACATATATGTAGATATACACTTGTGTTAATCACAAGTATTTATCCAAGAGGCCAAACCTTGCGAATGGAAAAGTCTCAAATTGTTAAAACAATTGAGAATCGATGTACACATTATAAAATGTATTTTTAATATAGTTTTGAATTATTGGCGAGCTACAACGCATATATATTTATATATACATATATGTAGATATACATATATGTATACATAAAATTCTGTACATATCGACCATGATATCGAAATCAGCCCAATATAAACACTGGCGGGAGCACTTCGACTAGTTACTGAACTGACAGACTCCCGAGGATCCCTTAAAAGGTATAGTTCTCTAGTACTCTGAATATTACGACATCGATAACTGCAAACATCCTCCAATATTTGAGGAGATTCTAGTGTAAACAGGCTGCATACAGATTCTAATCACTGGGCTCTTTGTAAGATCAGACTAGTCCGGAGCCCAAAAACTAGATGCTACGCTTTGACGGCTGGGTCGAAACTGGCAGTTTATAATTCAACAAATAGTAAAAAGTCTGGGACTAGCTAAGTATTACGACATCGATAACTGCAAACAGCAAACATCCTCCAATATTTGAGGAGATTCTAATGTAAACAGGCTGCATATAGATTCTAATCACTGGACTCTTTGTAAGATCAGACTAGTCCGGAGCCCAAAAACTAGATGCTACGCTTTGACGGCTGGGTCGAAACTGGCAGTTTATAGTTCAACAAATAGTAAAAAGTCTGGGACTAGCTAAGTAATTCCTGTATAAAATAGACAATTTTTGATATATAAATAAAACAGTCAAAAAATTTGAAATTGAAAATTAGATTTTGAACTGCCCTCGCAATCGACTGACCTCATTTGTAGGAGACTATCGTGATCTTCTAGCCGCCGTCACTAAGGTCTAACTTAGGCAAATTTTGTATACATAATTATGGTACTTCTGTAAACCGACTTCAAACTAACGCAGCAGCGGACGGTGAAATAATGTTTGGTGTGACTTAGGGTTGTCATCCGAACATAAACATGTCATTCTCACAATCTTGTCAGCGGCACTGGCACAGGGAGAATCAGCACGTTTTGAAGAGTTTAGGTTCTTGCTATAAAATAATTTGTGAATGTACTAATGTTTTAAATGTTGCACTTCGTCAGCAAAACAAATACCGCCCCTGGGTGGGCTCGAACCACCAACCTTTCGGTTAACAGCCGAACGCGCTAGCCGATTGCGCCACGGAGGCGTCTTAAAGCTAATTGCTAAAGCTAGACAATCCTAGAGACATCTCCTCTCTTCAGCAACACGTTTTAAAACAGGCTGAGTCATAGCAATGAAAAATTCCTAAACATTATCAATTAACTGAATTGATACTAAAAGTTGTCTACTTTTTTCTGCAGCCACTTGTGATCCAGAAAGCGTAAGAATGTTGTAAATAACGATTTTGTCATACAATCGGTCGGATGCAAGTAAAACAAAAAGGTTTTTTAAATGCAGCTTCCCATTTGGCAATATAATTTCGACCTTACGCTGTCCATCATGTTTGCCGTCAATCGTACGATATTCTTCATACGCCGTCCATTTCTACATATGCTGTTCCCTTCACAAATACGACCATGTCCTGAGAAAGTGGATTTAATCGTGGGGTGACCAGTAAAGTGAAGTAAATTAGCGTCCTCATGTGTTCACGTTTTGTATGGCATTTTGAATGATGGTAACAAATATGAAGATTTTATTTTTACAAGTAGGGTTTCATATTGGCAGCGATTCGTATCGAAAACGAACCAACTTTACCTTGTACACTCACAGTAAATAAACAAATAAAGGAAATCAAATGTTCATCTCAACAAAACCAGTCAAATGATGTTGAGTGTCGCCGACAGGCATTTCCAGCCGGTTTATAACATTTTCCATCACCAATGGAAGTTTTAGTGGAGGAAGTGTAATGCATGCTATGCTGTTCTCGATATACTAAGCCTAAGAATTAGTCTTAGCCTAAGCTAAGATTACAATATGAGCTATGTACTGAGCCTATGAGCTATCCCCGCCCTAAGCTGTTCTTTTGCCTAACGTTACAACGTCCGGTCCCTAAGGGTGACATGGTCCCCATTTTCCAATGATGGTTTTACAGCCCATCAAGTGTTGTTGCGCTGTGGTGACAAATAGAAAGACTCAACTTAGCTCTCATCAATATATGTACTGGGCATAACTTGTTTTCATTGCTTCAAATGGTCTAGAGTTAATTGAAGGCTATATTGCATCGCAACCTCACTTACACCGCAGAAACCAATGCAAATTTTTTTAGCGGGGGGGGAGGGGGTAATAGCGATTTTTTGATATGCAATTAGAATAGATGTGAAACTTTTTTTGTGAAAATATTGCGCGTAGTGCGAGCCTTCCTGTATTTGCGCCTATGACAAGCATCCGAAAAGTTATAAACCGCAACTACTAAAATCTCTTCGAAACAGTTTCTCCCTAAAAGCCTAAACCCGTGAAGTAAATGTCGAGTTTCTATTTATGGCCCTTTGACCGGTCTCTGTCTCATAAAATGTCTGCCCAACAAATACCCATTATATGGCCTCAATAAAATGAGATCTTTTCAATAAGTTTGGGAAAGCCAAAGAATTTGTTTGTTTGACCGCTGATATTTCAAACTTTATGACATTCAGTTTCATGCATAAACCCATATATATAAATGATTGATATTAATTATCAATTATTGTTGAAGTGACCACTATTATATACGTTTGAAGTAGTATTGTTGCAACGTATGTGAATATATTTATGATAACCATTTATTAAGGTTTGGCGGTGCTGCTGTTGTTGCTATAATTGTCAGTGCAGCAATTAAAGGTTTTAGTACTCTAGTGCTTCTACGACAAAAAAATTGCAACTTAGTAGTAGTATATTGTATATTACCGGTCATTGGATTTTGCATCTGGAGTTAAGTCTATCGTCGCGAGCACAACCATTAAGGAATAGCCTGACTGCAACATCCTCTGTCAGCCTTATGCAAATATTAACGCAGCATATAGCGCAAATTTAAATAAACATGACTTACTTGACCAGCCAATTCTTCCAGATAAAACTATAAACTCACTGATTGATCAATATGCCAACATGAGAACTAAGCGATTATAACAGAGCGAAAATGAATGTTGCCGCAATTAAGTAGGACACAGAGTTTCTTTACAGAAAGTCTTGCGAACTGTCTGATACCGAGCGGTTCGCTAGTCAGCAATTCGCACCGGCCGATATTCAACAGGACTGCGAACCCGAACTAGAATGAAAGTTTCCAAAATGCGTGTGTGATTTTTTTAAATGCTGAATTTTTCAGTATTGATTATAACATACGGTGACTGTGTTATGTAGACTGATTAACTTGTATAATGTACGTTTCAATGCAATGCACGCGCGTTGTTATTCGTTCACTTTACAATTTTATTTATAGAATGGACTAACAACTCCTAGATAGCTGTCTCAGTGGTTTGATTACAACGCTTGCAACAGAGGAACCGGTGTTGTATTCCTTGCGCCGACTTGGGTTTGTCAGACAATCAGCGACTGATACATTAATTCTAGAGCTAAAATGTTAAAACCCAATTAAGCACAAAGCGGCGAAAGTGTCATCTGAACGGAACTGGGTGAAAACACATTTATGAAAGCTTGTCCAACTATAATAAATAAAGGCGTGTTCACACGCTCAAATTTTGAGCTAAAAATTTGAGCTCAAAATTTGATGGTAATTTTTAACGAAAAATTGGGATATTTCAAACTTTGAGAATAAAATTTGAGCTCAAACTTTTTCAAGTAATGAATCTTGACGGTGGTTGACTACAGGAATATCCTTGAAAAGTTTGAACAGTGTTCATACAGTCATACTTACCAAAAATGCAAAAAACATGCTTTCAAACTTTGATCAAAATTTGAGCTCAAATATTGATCAAAGTTTGAGCGTGTAAATTTGCATTGGATGTCAATTTTCATTATTGATCAAAGTTTGAGCGTTTGGTTTTAACCCAATTGCATTCAGTGGGACATTGCCTACTGGGTGCTTACTTCAGGTTGAAAAATAAAGAAGAGTGCGTACTGGTGCGTTACACCAGATCCCAGCATTTATAACACTTTTTCAACAAAAATATATATTCATACAATAATAATTCACTCTCCACCCCTTCGACGTCGAAATGCGACCTCGGTTAATGACGTCGCCATAGAAAACGCACCAGATGCAGCTGGACCGCAATGCGTTGATCGCCACACCGATGCTGGCGATGGCTGGCTAGCGTGTGATGAATGCGATGGGTGGATCCATTATCGCTGTGCAAAGATCCCTGCCAGCCATGTAAATAGCATCGATGGGCATGACCGCATCCCTGTCCTTTGTGAAAAATGCCTAACACTCAGTCGCCAAAGCGGGCAACTCGATTGTCGCCTCACGCAACCGAGGGAATTGACCAAACAAACGTGTCGTTGAACCATCAACTAAATGATGGCCCCAGCCTCGAGCTCCTCCTGAAACAGCAGGAGGATGTTTCCGCCCTTTCCAGCGCCGTCCAAGCCACGGCCAGCGCTGTAAATGCTCTTTCTGCTGCTGCCCCGGCCACTCACGTTTCCAGCAATACGATGCCTGCGCAAAGCACTCCGCCGTCATATGCTGGTATCACAGCCAAACATGCCGGCTCTGGTGGACCCGTTGTATATACACCAAATATAAGTGAAGACGAGGCCAAACGACGCCGGTGTCTTGTGCTCAGTGGTCTACCCGAAACAGGAAACGACCTCGAGGAAGCAACAAAGATCGTGCATCTGCTGGATCCATCCGCGACTATCGAGCAGGTGTTTCAGATGGGCTTACTTTATCCATCTTCTCGACATGATAATTCTAACCAGCGTTCTCCTCGTGGTCCTCGTCTACTCAAACTTCGTATGGCTGCATCGTCCGTCGTTAACTCCGTCTTAAATGAAGCTAAGCAATTACGCAACCATCCACAGTACAACCGCATCTTTCTACGACGCTCAATGTCCGACGAAGACCGACGGCGTATTGCCGCATTGCATTTTAAAGCGAACGAACTTAACAGTGAATGCCGGAAATCGTGATCGCTACGTCGTAGTGAACGAGAAACTTGTTCTATTCAAGGAATGTACCCTCGAAAACGGACGTTTGGTTAAGGGTAAACATAATGCGTTGGGCTATACCGTAAAAGCAGTGAATGGGCGGCACATTGTGCATTTAAACTGAACAATGGGGTTATTCCCGACAATGCCATTTCTAATTACGAACAATCGTCGAGTAACAACATCATTCAGTGCGTATGCTTTAATGCGCGAAGTATCTGCAACAAACTCGACATTGAAGCACTTTTGTTATTAGCAAAGTATGATGTTTTAGCCATAACAGAAACATGGCTCAATTATACTATCCCGGATTTTATGCCAGTGCCCGACAGTAGCTATCATGTAGTCCGGAAAGATAGAGAATACTCTAAAGGATGTGGTGTTTGCTTGCTTATTAAATCTGGTATTAAATATACTAATGCCAGTACCTAACTGATGGGTTAGAATGCGTTGCTGTAGATATGTTCATCCCGACGAAACATAGATTGACCTGCATATACCGGCCCCCAGTTGTTAGTCTAATGTACACAACAAATATGACTAATTTTATTAAGAAAGTATGCGATGTCCCGTGGCCGGTAACGATTGTAGGTGACTTTAACTTTCCATATATTGACTGGGGCTCTCAGTCATGGCCGCAAAGTCCTACCTATGATTACTTTATGAACTGTGTGAACGAAGCGGGTTTGCAGCAACTTGTCACCTTTCCCACAAGAAGCAAAAACATTCTCGACTTGGTACTTACAACCTCTGTGCTGAATGTTCCTGTGGTAAACTGTGCGGAAACCTTTGCACTTTCGGATCACTTTTCAGTTGCCTTTTCATTAAGTGGAAATTTTACCACTGAAAGATCTGAAATCAACTTAACCTTTGACTTCAAAAGAACAAATTTTCAGGGAATCAAAAACTATCTGGCTTCCTTTAATTGGGATGGAATTCTGCAGTTTTCCCTCAGTTGAAGACACATGGAATTGTTTTTATAACGTATTGTACGATGCATGCCTGAAATATGTTCCACAAAAGTCTTGCAAAAGCGTGGACAGGAAACGTAAATATCCCACCTATATCAATCGTCTCATATCGCAAAAGAGCAAAGTTTGGAAAAAATGCAAGCGGTAGGGAAATTTTTACGAATATAAGTTGCATAGTCAACGGTGCTCTAAAGCTATACTTGCTTTTCGTAAAAAACAAGAACACAAAGTGTTAAATTCAGGAGACCGTAACAAACTCTTTAAATATGTTAATAATCGCTGTTTCTCAAAAAGCGGTATCAGCGCGTTGAGATCGCACGATGGTACCCTGGAGACAAATGATCAAATTCGTTCCGTCTTGTTAGTAGATTCCTTTTCAAAAGTTTTTGTTGCAGATGACGGGACTATCCCTACTATTAACGATATTTCACGTAGTGTAAACCTGTCAATGATCACTTTTTCACCAGCCATTGTTTATGAATATATGGGAAAGCTAAAAAGCAAGCACAGTCATGCGCCAGATCATTTTTCGCAATTTTTTCTTAAAGAACTACGTGCGACTTTAATGGTTCCCGTTATCACATATTTTTGAACAATCTTTTGTTAATGGGACACTTCCAAGTACTTGGCTGTGCGCTGACGTAATTGCTGTTTATAAGAAAGGACCGGCATCCGATCCTACAAACTATCGCCCTATTTCCTTGTTGTCAAATTGCTGTAAAATCATGGAATCAATAATCAACAGCGAATTACTTAGACACGTTTCATCAAACAATCTTATATCTAAACAGCAGCATGGCTTTATAGCTAAACGGTCAACTTGCACTCAAATTTTAGAATCGGTTAATGACTGGTGTGTATCCATCGATACCGGAAATTATGTAGATGCGGTCACAATTGATTTTGCGAAGCTTTCGACACAGTCTCCCACAAGAAATTAATTCATAAGTTATCGGCTTTTGGCATATCAAATCAATTAAAAGCTTGGTTAAATTCTTTTCTGAAAAATCGAAAATTTCGGGTAAAAGTTAATAATTGTTATTCTCTATTACCTGTTTACATCAGGTGCTCCGCAAGGTAGTGTATTGGGTCCGTCTTTGTTTTTATTGTATATTAATGATATTGGTTAACTTGCTGCCTTATTTAAACTGTAAGATTTTTGCCGGTGATGTGAAATTGTATATCCAATGTCGGCCTAATGATTCCCATCGAACTTCTAACGCGTTTGCAAGAAGCGCTTTACAACGTGGGAAATTGGGCACATATATGGCAACTTTCGATATCTACACCTAAATGTTGTCTGTTACGATTAGGGAAATCAAAGAGAGAACATCTAAATAACACTTTACATGGGGAAACCCTCCCTCTCGTCGCTCATTATAAAGATTTAGGTGTTATTATTGATAATCGCTCAAATGTAATAAACACTGTAAATCAATGTCTAAAAAGGCATATAGGACGATTAATATCTTATTCCGATGTTTTCTTACTTCTAATTGTTCAATTCTGCTTCGGGCTTACGAAACCTACGTCCGACCACAATTAATATATGCGTCGCAAATCTGGTCCCCATGCTATTATGGTGATATTGATTTGCTGAACTCAGACAATGTTATTTCACACGCCGCCTGTACAGCCGACTGGGTTGCAGCGCTCTACAATGATCGGCTTACAAAATTAAATTTGGAGTCGCTTGAATTACGTCGGTTACATTCCGACCTTGTTATGATGTATAAAATTTTAAATTATAAAGTTGAT
>JASANE010005439.1:0-10826 GCA_030248225.1 Trileptium ribeirensis | reverse complement strand
AATTCTGCATAAAATATTTCAAAGGCTATTGTGACCAATTAATCTTAAACATATTGTAAAACGAGAAAAATACTGCACCATTTCATCGAAATATATTTACACTTGAATAAACATTGCTTCAGTGGCGTGGCCAGACATTTGGATTGGTAGAGGCGGACAAAACTTTTTGCAAGGTGGTTTTTGTTGCTAGTTCGCTAGTTTTTATATATCATTGTGCAGCTTCAATTGCATTTGTAACTGCTATAAGCAATGACATAATTATACTCGGATATGAGGACGATTGTCAACATTACTAAGTGTCTTTTAAACCGCTACAGTGGTGGTATTCTGTGTGCAGCGTCTGCTCGGCATGAGACGCTGTCAGCCTGACATAGACGGTTTTTGTCATTTTATAATGCAAATCACCGTTAACATTTTAGTCACCGTACGCCGTCTGCGTCTGACCGACGGCGTCAGCCTAGACGGTATAACAGAGAATACCACCACAAATCACAGCATCACAAACAAATTTATACGTCATTGCGGATTTACAGCTGCTGTTACCGTTTTGTTCCATTCAGATGTTTCTAGTCAGATAACAAAATCAAGCCTTCGGCCAAACTGTCCAGCAAATCTGTCGAGTACCTCCTGTGGCGTAGGGCGATCGTCCCTGGGCGCTTGAAGTAGAATAAGGACCTTCAAACGATCTTCTTTCATTGTTGACCGGATTGCGGTTAACGTTCGTTCCGATTTAGAGAACATGTATTTGGGTTCACATATGGTAACTACCAGCCTGGTACTCAAAATCAAATTCAGAGTACGAATGTTGGGGTATTTCGTCGCGTTGCTGGTATATACTGCAGCAATTGCAGTAGAAGGACGGCCCGCCGCAGAAACGGTTTGTCTTTGCTGGTTCCACAGTTTGTACTCTCCATTGACGACGGCGATAGAATCTCGAGGCAAGGCAGAATACGTTGTCACAGCTTCTTCTAGGAGTGCCCACTGCACGTGCGCAGTTTCCTTTAGGTGCTCGGGACAAGGTACGACAGTTATAAAGCCTTACGCTGATGTGGACCAAATCGAAGTTTGAGATCTCCAGCCACGTGGTCAATAGCAGGAAAAAGTAGTTGATCCGGTAATAATCTTCTGCCGGTCTGTCGCCACCGGCAGTGCAGCGATAAACTGATCGCGCCTGACCAACTTTTGGAATCGTTGACTCGATGGCTTGCGTTTGCGCCATGCGCAGTGCTTATTGGTAGATTACTTGAAATTGTTCATCAGTGCGAAACTATTTCAATGTAGACTGTATGATGAACACCCATCCAAAAAATATTAAAAAAAATTAAATTTCAAAGGTTAACTACATACATCCAAGGTTCCTGTGAAAGTCGCCTTTGTTCCGATGTCAAAGAAGGCACATCCACCGCGCTTCCTATGTTATTATGGGCGCATCTGCCTGCATCGGCTGCGGCAGTGGCGCCTGTGCGTTCCGTGTCTTCAGTAGCAGTTCTCATTAGGGTTCTCACCACTATTCGTGTAACTAGTAGTGAATATTTGTAAAATAAGCGTTTGCGTTGCGAGTGTTGATTTTGTGAAGGATATTCCGGGCACAAGCAATTATCCAACTTTAGTTGGAAAATAGCAACGTGAATTAATTTTGAAAACCACAAAGTGCTTTCAAATTTCATCCTCCCTAAAAAATCCAAATATAATAAGGGGGACCTTACCAAAAATTTTCACCGGTCACTTTGGATTGAGAGGGGCGGCCTCACAGCTTCCCTCAGGCTACGTCACTGCAGTTCTAAAAGCAATTTTATGTTTCAAACTGAACTAGAAGGGTATACTAGATAAAATACATCTAATATAGTGGAATTGAACGAATTTTCTATGATACATGCATCCTTAACCATCCGCAATCCTATATGGGAAAAATGGCTTTGCGTATAGAATATATAAGTATTTATATAAATATATATATTTATGTAAATTGATAATATATTTATATATATTTGTATAATATGTATAAATATATACATAATCTTATCGATGGCTTATAGCATATAGAGCATGAGATAGCAGCTTATTTATTTGTACTTAGCTTGACTTGGGCAACTAAAATTTACGTGTCACAATACTTAAACTGCGTATATATTATGCTGTATAAATAACTACAAAAAATTAGACTTGAATAGAACTTACACTACCTAATGTGTTATAAAATGCACTCAATGCACAGAGCTTGAAAGCGTGACATTTCTCTAGTCCGCTTAACGCTTTCTAGTACTGCATTTTTGCATTATTCAAATCATAAGAACAATAAAAATTGTAATAACAATAGTTACATTTATTCTTCCTAAGATTCAATTACGTTACAAGCTGGACTTAATTTTATTATCTTTGGTACCAAATGCCGACAAGTCAAATTAATATTAATGAAGTTTTATTTGTTGTATATTACTTATTAATTCAGTTCGGATTTATAAAGATATCCATTGCAAATGCGTATTAGCTGTATTTGCATTCGTATAATTATGTATATTTTTGAAAAGGTCAGCAATATAAAACGTTTAATTTGGGTTTCTATCTTATTGGATCTAATTATAGTCGCACTAACTCGTAAGACTATAAAACATTTAGGGCTTTTGGAATGGAATGTTTGCTAGTGTGCATTGATACAGTAAGTGTATATTTCCCTCCGATTTGAAAACGTTCCAACGTCATAGTAAACATTACGATACTATAAAAATCATATAGGGCGGTTGGAATAGAAGGTTTGCTAGGGAGCACTAATACAACGAGTTCCACCAATTTTGTTATTTGACCTCCGGCTTGAAAAGTTTCCAACGTCACAGTAAACATTACGAGGTGGGAAGAATATATTTTATTACTGTTGGAGGTACCCTAAGTAATACCAAACGTTAATTCAGCAAAAGTAGGTATGACCGCTCTAGTTCCTGTACTTAAGGACGAAAACATCCAAATGTTGTAAGTTGTAGGCAAGGGTAGCCGTCATCTAGAAATTATTAACATATTGCGACAGATGCTTCTCTAATCTAGGCACACTATAATATATGCTAATTTAGAAACTAATAATTACAGATATTTCTGCTAAAGATATATATATCATACTGTTGCTAGGGTACTGCGCTAAACCAAATTTTTGTTATAACAGCTGCTATAGCTCAGGTACGGAAGGGCGGATATATGTAATTTTTGTACAATTGATTGCAGTTAACTGTCGAAGGATTTTTTTTGTATATTAAACCTTTCCATAAGCAAGGACTAAACAAAGCTCACTTTTAGACCATAATCACGTCCAATTTTGTTATTTCTGTCTGCAACTTGGTAACGTGATAAATCAACGTGATAAAAAAATTTCAAAAGTAAGTGCAGGCAACCTGTGTTACTGTAACTGCAAGTCTGACATTTAGCTGATAAATCTTTCATCAACTGAATATGAAAGCTGAAACCACCATTTTTGTTTATAATCTCCAAGGTATTGCTGATGTTACAGTAACTTAAGGGCGACAGGCAGTATTTGGTCTAAATTTAATAGTAAGCGTACCTGAACCTATAAACTGCGGCACCGATTATAACAGCAACGGCCCATGTCACCTTTAGGGGCCGGACGTTATAACGTTAGAAAAAAGAACAGCTTAGAGCGGGGGGTTCGGGGAGCGGCAGCCCCCCGACTTATTAGGCTTAGTATATGGCTCATATAGGGACCTTAGCTTAGGCTAAGACTAAGGCTTAGGCTTAGTATATCGAGAACGGCTTGGCATGCATTTCACTTCCGCCCCTAAAGGTTACATTGGCCACAGCAACAATGCCGACTAAGAGTCGTGTTAAATAATTTATGTTTTTCGACTATCTGGTTCTATTTGGGATAAGTTTTTATTATGCATGTATACATTGATTTTATGAAAAACGTATAGCGCTGACTGATTTCACCCACCATTTATATATTGCCACGAAATAAGCTACTGTTCCTGACCAGAAATGACTAAATGTTGCTGCTGCTGTCTGCATCTTTGCAAAGAATACCATGATTTGCTTAATGTTCGTTACATATGAATTATATGGATTGAGTTTATCTTTATATTTATCTTTTAAGCACCTCACAAAATGAGAGAAAAGTAATACACTTACATTCGTGTAGTACACAACGAATTTAATTAGTACAGTGCTTTTAAGCTTAATTGGTTGGTGTAGAACTCTGCGTATGTTCAATAATTAAATATTTTGTTTGCTAAATTATGATTAATTTAACCCTTTCCATCCTGAATTAATTTGCATTTCTAGTGCCGATGAATAATCATGGCTCACAGCGCAGGTGTGAAACCCCGTTTGGCTAGATCGAGGGTTGAGTTCATTATCCCATCAGCTATTTCGAAGCTATAGATCAAATCCTTAACACTTTCGTTAGCGCAATGTCAAATACAACACAGAAAAAATATGTTTTACATAAAACAAATGATATTGAGCTCAATGAAAGTAATGAACATCAAATAAATGTCAAAAATGTAGCTGTAAAATACGATAGTGTCCAGCATGCTGGACACTGGCTGTTAAGCGCAGATTTAGAACAGGCGAATTGAATTCATAGGTGTTTAAAAAATTTTCAATTTCTACCAGATATGGAAGAAATTTTTTTCACTTTTTCATCCTGACCTCGTATCAAATCATAAACTAAACTCCCGTGTCATCTAAGAGTCCAAAGATTATTAGTATAGAACGAAGAGTATTGTCTGATAGGTTGATGGCTGCTCTAATTTTCCCGCCACAGGCGTGACAATAAGTATAGTGATAATAAGCACGGCCCATGTAACCTGAGGGGCAATACGTTATATCGTTAGAAAAAAGAACAGTATAGAGCCGGAAGTTCGGGGTGCGGCAGTCCACCGACTTACGCTCAGTATACGTCTAATATAGGGACCTCAGCTTTCGCAAGACTAATGCCTTAGGCTTAGTATATTGAGAACGGCATGGCCTACATTTTTTCCGTCCTCAGGGTTACTTGAGCCATAAGTGTGATTGTACTGCAATGATTGATTTGCCACTGCCTACTGTTGGCCGGTTGCACTGCCGAACGTTGGCCGACTGCACTGCCGAACGTTGGCCGACTGCACTGCCGAACGTTGGCCGACTGCACTGCCGACCGTTGGCCGACTGCACTGCCGACCGTTGGCCGACTGCACTGCCGACCGTTGGCCCACAGCACTGCCGACCGTTGGCCGACTGCACCAATAGACCGTTGGCCGAATGCACCGCCGACAGTTGGCCGAGTGCACCGCCGACCGTTGGCCGACTGCACCGCCGACCGTTGGCCGACTGCACTGACGACCGTTGGTCGCCTGCGCTGCCGACCTTTGGCCGACTGCACTGCCGACCGTTGGCCGACTGACGACCGATGGCCGACTGCCGAGGTCGGTCATTTGACTTCGAAACAGCCCGTTGCACAACAGTACTTGTGACATCACTTTTGATGCCGTTATAAATAGCTTATGTCGAATTTATTTTGTATGTTTCAAATTTTTATTCCATACCAGTTTAGATTTCACCTATATACGTTTTGCAAAATGCACCCGTGACACTAGTTTTGATATTAGCTTAAAATCCTAAACTTGTAGTTGGAGCATTTACTTGCATCACTCTTGGAATTGCGTATAGTTCAACGACTAATGACCATTTCATAGTTCACAGAGCGAACGGGAATGTGTGTAAAAGAACGAGGTAAAAAAGTGCACATAGAATTTTGGCTGCACACACCCGAGGTAGGCAGACGAGATGGCCCGTTCCTAAAATACACCAGGTGAAAAAATTAGACATAATGGGCCAAGACAAAATAGTCGGTGCTCGGGGTGCCGACTGCTAAATAAATGCTGCCCTAAACTGGCTGGTACTGTAGTTTGCTGGAGCCCTCGGTAAGGGGTACGAACACACACGAATGGATTTTTTGTGTACTGAAGTCCAATAACAAATAGGTTCACCCAATATTTAGCTATTAAAATGTTTTCATCACAAATTATTTAATAGGACCAAGTTTTTTAAAATTCAATCGATACGGCTGAGTGAAGCGATTGCTACCATATACAACCGCTGTCCAGCTACGAGGATGGATAGATAAAAGCCTGCAAAATGGCAAAAATCCGATAGGACAAGAAACTGAGTTGAACTAGTAACCTAATAGCCTTTCCACATATTACAAACTTTACTTACCTCAAATATATACAAATAATGGAGTAACTGTATCGTGAATATAGCGTAATTGATTTTCCGGCGGTTCTTGTTATACACAACAAATTTAAATCCTTGTAACTAGGTAAGCCGCAATGCCGCTAGGAGCCAACAAACAAAATATAATGAGAACAACCAATAGTATGTAATTATATTAACTTCGGAGTTGTTATTTGATTAGATGAATAAAAACGCGTAATCAATACTTGTTTCCAGTTTGCTGGACACTGGCTGCGAAAGGTTAAGGTTCCCTTTAAAGTGAACGAACAATAAAATATGCGTACATCCGCGCAGTACATGGTACTCTTGGCTGGTACAACGCTTTCAAGCGTAATTTTTTTTTCTGGAACAGCTATATTTATTAAATGGTTATGCAGTAGAGTCTCTTTTAACATTATGAGTGGGAGATAACTGCTCCAACTCTGTAATTTTTGCACCCCCTCCACGCCTTCAAAATTAACCCCAGCAATAGTGCACATACTTTTCGACATAATCACGAGTTGCCGAGAATTTGTAATAAACTGATTAATTTAAAATAAATTACAATACAAAAATCTGTTCTCTCGCTCCTAAAAAGATTATATTGATTACAGATGACTACAATTTTGTGCACATGAGAATCACTGCCCCTCTATAAACAACCTTCTCTTCTTCGCTGCTCCCATTATAAATAGTCTTTGCCAGCTTCCAAGTCCAAATAATGAACCCTACTCCAAATTATAGGCCTGCGCGCACTCTAACTAGTCGTTGCTCCCCTTGACTATAGGTACTCGTTGCCCCACACGCCAAATAACTGTTGCACTCTACTCAAAACACCTTAAAAAGTGCTGTTATGCAGAGTTTATATCACGGAGGATACACCAGGGGCAGTTTTTGCCCACACACAGTCTGCGTTACACTGTCAAACATCGGCGCTGATACCATCTAAAGTTCGGGCCGATCCGATAAATTTCGGTGCCATACGAGACGTTTGGAGGAAACGAAATTGGGATTCGTTTTTCCTACCGAAGAGTGGTGATTTTACGAACATTGATTTTTGGGAGGATCCACCCTCCTAACCCCCCTCCGCAGGATCTGCGCTATGCTGTGAACGTCGTGGTGTTTAGAACAGCATTACCAATTTTAAAGGTATTTATATGGCTTCCTAGACAACAGCAGATTTTATATGATGTCCTGGACACCATCATCGTATTTTCTATATTATGTCTTGTACACCGTAAGATTTTTACAAACAGCAGAGAACGGATACATTAATACAGGAAAACTGTCATGCATTTACGTTATAGTGTAAGAAGCCAACATGTGGTAAACTGGTTTCTCCAATGCGACCATACCTACATTATTCACTAGCGCTCAAATTCTTATTTTGTATGGAGATGTGAATACTATAATGATAGGTTGATGACGTTTCACACGCCATCAGTTTTATCATATAGTGTATAGCGACATGTACTGTATGTCATGGCATGCTATGGTGCAGACTACTGGCAGGCAAAACTTCCACATGGGTGTTTCTTTATACCGTAAACGCAGCGTTAAGCGTTTGTTTTATTATAATTTGATTAACCCTTTGCTTCCTGGATTAAATTGCATTTGGGGATTTGGTGAACGATTATAATTCACCGCGAGGTATTGAACTCAGAAAGCTGTGTAAAAGTTGCGCTCACTAACCACTGACCTATGTTGGAGGCACTGCTATTTAAGGCTAAAATATACCATTTAAGGCTAAAGAGAACTAAAACATGTGTACGATCGTGCAGTACAGTGCAAATTTAATTAGTACAACGCCATGAAACGTAATTAGTCGTTGTCGAAGAACTGCATATATTAAATGGTTAAATATTTGCTTACTAAATTCTGATTATCCTTTTATGAAATATATGTTAATTTGCATGTCGAGAGCCGATGAACAATTATAGCTCACAGGGAGGTAAGGCTCAATGGTCATTCAGCTATTTCGGAGCTATTACTATGATCTTTAAGTGTCGTCAGAAAGCCAGGAACAATAATACGGTCGTGCAGTACTCAAAATATTTATTTAGTATAGCGCTTTGAAACGTAATTTGTTTTTGTGGAACAGTCTGCTGCGTTTAAGTGTTTAATTCCATAAAATGACACAGACATTGCGTTTTACAGAATGAGCTTTCCTAACATATACAGTTTATGCTGTAACCACTCGTCAGGCCACATAATACAGGATCATTTGTGCAAATGTGAACTGTAAAAATAATGGCAATATACATTTGCCTTATTAAATTGGAGTTTAACAATCAAAACGATGCTAGAAAAAAGTGTACATATTGTATATATTGCAGAAGTATTAACAGATAAATAACTGGCCCAGTTAAGTACTATAGCGTCAAATCGTGTGACCTACCATTACAACGTTAGTATTGCAGCAGTATTGAATAAATCACTCGGTGAATTGATTCCTGCAATCTAGTGTTGCAAGAGTCATGATTACAACAATGCTAGTCTTAAAGAAGTTCTAACGGTTAAATAACCCGGCAAATTGAGTCATCAAGCATTGCGCCGTGTGACGCACGATTGCAACGCTAGTCTTGCAGAAGTACTGTAAAAATAATCCGGCGAATTGACTCCTTCAACTTCGTGTTGCATGAGTCATCATTACAATAATGCTAGTCTTGCAGAAATTTAATGAATAAAAACTGGACGGACTGAGCCTTTATAGCCTTGCGTCTTCTGACATACTACTACATGCTAGGCTTACAAAAGTTCTAAAGGATAAATAACCGGACGAATTGACTCACCCAGAATCGAACCTTGTGACCAAATACTTGCAGAATTATTGTGTAAATAACACCCGCGAATTGAGTCGCCCAGCCTCGCGTCGTTTGATTCACCATATAAACAATTGCCATGAAAATAGCATATCTGCTAACGATCATACATACGCTGCCGTTGCATTCAACGGTTTTTCAATTCATAGATTTGTCGACCATTTAGGACAGAGATACACCAGCTATATGTTTTGCAAAATTCAAAGCTGTTTACTACATACACACTAACACTACTATTTAGTCCAAGAAATTATTTACTAATGTTACCAGAAACACATTTTACGATCTGCACAATTGATTAAAAATCGGTCTATATTATCTCATCGGTATTTGATTGAACTTAAGCATTAAAGTTTCGCATTTGAACTTGGTATTTAGGCATATCAATAAAGCTTTGGAATGGAATAAGCAACTGAGTTTTAGCAAACTTCCGGTCAGGACTAGTGTATATATATATTTGTATGTTTGTCGAAGTAATGTATATTAAACGTATATAGCAAAGATGTTGTATTTATGTCACAAAACAAAAAAATTTTTCAAAGCAGCCACCTAATAAATGTAGACTGAACCATACACCAATTTATAGGACATAGTATTTCAAACTATAAAATCTTTTCACTCAATCATACTATATCAGAGTACACAGTATATGCTATTATCTCACTAGGAATGAGAACTGCTGTGCCAGAGAAAGGAAAGTTATTAGGCTTACTAAAATTGGCGGACGAGCCTGTTAACCCCCGAATTACTTTTGTATATCGTGAAACGTTTGACAAAAGCAAGCGGTCACTCTGAATTGAGCCTGGATTACATTTTTGCAAGCGGTGCGCGCAAACCAGTGAGCTATTAAGGAGCTGTAGTTCGGTTTCTAAATGAAGTTAATAAAGCATTTAAGTAAAATGTATGTGCAAACATACCTCATACGACAAATTCAGTTAATGCAACACTTCACAATGTGAGCTGATGTTATTCTACGACAGTGTCTAAAGTTTTAAAACAACATACACGAGGTATATTATTAATATCAAATGCCAAAATCAGGTCGAGACAAATTAGCAATATTGATTTATCTCAATGGACAAACTAGGTGAAATATCATAACCAAAATGTTAACCAGTGCAGTTTCAGTTTGCTTCTATGTGGATTGGGTGTTACGGACTAATCTATTACGGCCTCCAAGAACCATAAGTTAATGAGAAACAATTTTTCCATTAAACTATACAGGTGTCCGTGCGACTTGAAACTAAATTTCTCATATCGGAAATTATTAAACTTCCATCACAACACTATCGCGGCTGTTTCGGAGGACAGCGTTACTAATATACCGTCCACTTACACGAGAAATAGCTTCTTTTTACAACAAAACGATATGTTTCACCTAGATGCATCGATTCTCCAATACTAGTTTGGTTACCCTGAGACCTCTAGGTAACACATTTGCTGTGTCACTGCGTACATGGCGAAACGTTGTGCTACCCGAGATTGTCGCGCGGTGTACGAAGTGTTTGCACGTGTTTTGTTATTCACTCGCTTTGCGTGGTTCTATAAGAAATCGAACAACAGCTCCTAAATAGCATAGTACTAGTGACTGAGGCTCAGAACCGGCTAAATCGGCTGCTTGAGCAAAGATTTGTACAAAATATTACCAAATAGACATTAGTATACGTAAGATAGTGTTAAAAGCTAGGAAAACATAACTCGCATACATCTTTATACTTAGAGCTGCGACCACCTATAAATAGTAATTGTTTTGTTCATGCATTTTGCTTTAAATTCTAGAAAAGCAGTTTCATTATATTATAATTTCTA
>JASANE010005438.1:0-35514 GCA_030248225.1 Trileptium ribeirensis | reverse complement strand
TGTACTTCGTTCAGTTAGTATTGTCTATGATGTTGTTGATAGTTGCTGTTGCTGCTGATACAATCTAGAAAAATGTGTCACAATTTTATGCAAAAATGTATAATAATAATAACTAGTATCTCGCAAGCGATCGGAGACGGAGCGAGCATTGCCGCTAATAAATATTCCAAGCTTGAATTATCTTTACTTGTGTTTGTATGTGATTTAAAACGTGTTGTGCGAAAATGGTCAGACCCTAGGACCACACATAGCTCATAGTATAATACAGGAACAACTTACTGGTCACCGACAGTAATACCATCGTATTGAGCGTGCTTGAAAATCTAGTGTTTTGGCTCTCGCACCCCGCAATAAAATGTCACAAAAGCAAAAAAAAAGATGTTCAGTGAAAATAAGTCGACAGACCCTAAGACACCCATATCCCCGTGAAGCGATACGATACAGCAACAACAGTTATCCGATGGCAATGCCATCGTATTCAGCGTGTTTGAAAACCTGTATATGAAAGTTTTGACGCAAAAACCCGCAATAGAATGCCACAAAAGCAAGAACGGTCCTTTGTGAAACTAGGTCGACATATCTATTTGGATCCATAACAGCCAATGCGGCCGCCTGAGATAAAGTGAAGTAGCAAAATTCTAGCTCTTGATGAGTTGGTTTCGGCAAATAGTGTCTCTTATTCGCCACGAAGCCTATATCAAGAGATATGGGTCCCGAATGATAAATACCTGGATAGCCAAGTTTCAAAAAATATGACCCTTGACATGTTGGGGTCCATTTTGACAAGGAAAACGTGGTTGTGGGTTTAGCGTGCAATGAAATGGCATAAATGGACTGAATTTCTGATCAAATAAAAAGTTTGTGGAGATCCGTCCAACCGGTGATGATTTTTGATCTCCAAAGACGGACAAAAAATTTTAACCATTTTTGTCGCTAGCACATCTATAGGAGGAAACTCCGGTCGCTCCGTTTCAATATCATAATATGCAACCGAAGATACATTGCGCTAAAAATCGCTACACATTGTAGACTTATGTACGGATAAAATCCATGATTAGTCAACAAATCTGGTGCGTTGAATGAATATAGGAAATGGTAATTCAATGTGAAATTTTAATGAGAATTTTTAGAGCGGACTTTGAGAAGCAATCATTGGGTCCAAACCCAGTACAACTACCCAGCAGGGTGAAACTACTGGCCTGCCCACAGTGGGGGAGCCCCCACTTTCTAATTCCCCATGTTCGTGAGAGTTTTAGCCAGTCCGTCCCTCCAATCGGCCGAAACCCCCATGCTCAACTAAATCCAAACATTTTTTATGTTTGCAAATTGTTTTTTAAACATTAATTACCACTATTTACTGGGCTCTCCAAATTGGGGGCGCTGGCACTTTCAAGTGCCCTCTGGCAAAAACCGGGTCCCGATTCGTACCCCTGGCAACATTTTGGGCTACTCGGTTTATCGCCTCTTGGCAAATTTTTTCGTTTCTAATCGGTCAAAAATATATAAAATTTGATCAAAATTTGTATTAAAATTTCGTCCTGGAGCTAAAAATTTGGCATATTTTGTCAAAATTTGCTACAAAATCGCTTTTGCTCTCCATCAAAAGCGTTTTACCAGCGTTTCTGATACGATTTTTAACCGCTTTTCTCTTGACAAAAGGCCCCCTGGCAAAATCGGGCGCCCCCCATCCGGTTCATGTCCCCTGGCAAATTTTTCAGCGAATATAGAACACAGATTTACAATGCTAAAACTGGGCTCTCCAAATTGGGGGTTGGGGGCCTGGCATTTTCGGTTCCCCCTGGTTCAGAACAGGTGCCCCCCCGGGTTTATGCCCCCTGGCAAAAATTTGGACTTCGCCGGTTCACCGCCTCCTCAAAAATTTTTTGTTTCCAATCGGCCCAAAGTACATAAAATTTGATCAAAATTTGTACCAAAATTCCGTTCCGAAACCAAAAATTTAGCAAATTTTGTCAAAATTTGCTTCAAAATCGCTTTTTCTCTAAAACCATCTTGGCAGTGTTTCTGACACGATTTTTAACATTTTTTTGCTAAAATCGCGTCAGAAACTGGTCGGGGGCCTGGATCGGAACCAGGGGTCCCCTGGTTTATGCCCCTGACAAAATTTTCTGCGAATGGAGAGCCCAGCAAAAGTACATGAAAATATGGAAATATTTAGTATTTATAAGCAAAAATTATCACCCCACCACTTTGAAATCTCCCCCAATAATCTGGTAATGAAATTGCATATTATAATACCCCTAAATGTACAAAAGTATAAGCGGAAACGGACAGAGCGAAGCGAACGGAGTTTCCACTGATGACGCTAGGGGAAAATGGTGAAAATTTCGTTTTTGTCTATTGCTGTCAACCATAACTCATTTTGAGATGGACGGATTTCGACAAATATTTTTGTTAGATAGCAAAAGTGATTCCGATGTGCCCTTCAATTGAACGCGAACAGCTCCGACCCCATCTACCGGGTCAAAATTTTTAAGAGTTGTTTGCCAAATTTGGCCTTGCAGGTACCAATGTTTCACACCCGATATCTCTCGGACATAGGGATCGCAACGAATCAGCTTGTCTACAACTATGCAGCGCGAGTTTTTTTGTGGGACCACATTCTGGGCTGCTGTGGGCCCAAATATGGTACGTCGAATGTTTGTCAGAAACAGCGATTTTTCAAATTTCGTAGTGTTATCGTTTGTTTTAACCTTACAATGAGTGAGTATTAGGTTATCAAGCACGCTGGACACAATGGTTTTGCTATGTAGAGTACAAGATTATTTGACTATATTATGTATTTTTTGAGATTTCAAGGGTTTTACGATCGACGAACTCGATTTCCGAAATACAGTGGGTTTTCATTTGTCTGATTATGTGTTGCGTGCAGGGCATCAAGAATGGTCTATATAGGTATTCCGGTAGGTTGAATACAATGGTATGGTTATCTAGAGTCCAGATCGAGTATATTATGCCTTTTCTAACGTTTTCGTTAGGTTTAAGATCAACGAACTCAATTTCCAAAAAATAGTCGGTCTTCAGTAGTTTGGTACATAGCATCAAAAATTGTCAATTATATAAAGTTTTTTTCGGCATACTGAATACAATGATTTCGTTATCTAGGTCCCAGCCTGCCTATTTCATGGGTTTTCAATGTGTTTAGGGTCAACGAACCCTATTTCCCAAATACAGTCTGTCTTCAGTTGTTTGGCTACGCATTGAGTATTGTCATCGAGAGTTGTTTGTATAGGTTTTCCGGTAGGTTGAATACAATGGTATGATTATCTTGATAAGAACGAGTATTTTATGCTTTTTCAGACGTTTTCGTTAGGTTTAGAGTCAGCGAATCCAATTTCCTAAATAGTCAGTCTTCAAAAAGCTTCAAAAAATCGTCCATATAGAGTTCTTCGGTATGCTGAATACAATGATGTGGTTATCTAGAGCCAGCCTTTTCATGGGGTTTCAATGACATTGGGTTAATAAACCGATTTCCATAATAAAATTTATATTCAGTTGTTTGGTTACACATTGCGTACAAGTCATCAAGATTTGTCTACATAGGTTTTCCAGTAGGCTGAATACGATGATTTGGTTATCTGGAGACCAGCACAAATACCTGATGTATTGTCAGCTGTTTTCGACGAATTTAGGTTCAAGAGGTTTTAGGGTAGTATATACATCCAACACAGCCTGTTACAGGTGATTAAAGAAAATAACTTAAAATGAAACCACGCTCGCTCCGTTTCACTCTATATTGCGAGCCACTAGTAATAATTGACTTATTTAAAAACTGAGCACGGCAAGTATAAAAATCATACGGTGTCTGGACTGAAAATACGAAGTTCGTATTAAAATAAACACACATTATTAAAAATAAATAATAACAAAGTTGAGTCAGATTTTGATAGTCAGGCGTCAATTTTTTTAATTTTTCCACTATATCAAAAAATGACTATTTCGGCATAGTAGCAACTGCTAACTGTATTTTGTAGGAGATCAGGATCTCGACATCAAGTTAGTTTTCTTTAATATATGCTGAAAGGTAACAACAACTATTATTCTGATTGTTTCTTACATCTTGACAAACAATTAATTTTTCCTTACATCTGAACTGACTCCGGGTCTGGATCAGGTGGCGAAGTACTGTCGCCACGTGTCTGTCTAAGTATTTCTTCCTGTGCAAAATCACTATCGTTTTCATCCCAACGAGGTTCAGGCAAACTGGCAGAAGTACTTTCGGTTCTGGTGTTCGCTCCTACGGAGCGCGTTATACCAAAACCTGACGATCCATGGCTACCAAGAATCGGTCCGTTCGAATTAACCAGGCTTTTGTCAGTGAACGAACTAGAAGAACCATTAGGCACAAAACCGTCTCGCTGTTTAACGTTCGCCGTCTTACTTAAATTGCCAGATGATTCACAACCGAAATTAGTACTCTGGGTTTCACCATGAAGATATCCTGAGACGGAAGACGTTTGTGGCTGACAATTATAATTGCCATGGTTCGATGAAGGGGTCACTAGATCGCGGATCGATGTTATCTACAATAAAAAGCAACCTGCTATGGTTTTCTAGCAGCAGTGAAAAACAATAGACAAGCCTGAGTTACAAATTCAATAATTGTGCTGTTGGCACACAGTACACCGACAACCAAAAAGGATCTTCGTAGCTTATTTTATCAACTGTAACTGAACTTGGAAGTAATTTACATCCATACATATATATTTAGTAATAAAGCGGAAAAATATACAGAAGACAACATCGGTTAGTGTGATAAGCCACACCCGCGTTATTGGAACACTTATTCCAAACACTCACTATTCCAGCTATTCTACGGTGATTGATAACTATAATATCAGAGATGAAGGAACAGAGAATAGTAAGAAAGTCTCAAACACAAACGCGGATATGACGTTAAATATATATCATTTCTGGAGCCAAAGTAACCAAGATAGTTGTTCTTTATTAAAATAACCAAGACATTCCTCTCCTTATTAAAATTATACTTGCTTTTTCCAGTCTTGGTATAAATTTTAGACTCTATGCATAATGCGGGAATTATGGAATGTGCCCACAGAGATGGTCAGTCAAAATAGTCGTTTGGATTTGACATGTGTAAACCGATCGATTTCTCGATTTCTTCAAATAAAATACATTTCAAAACAGCCGAAACCCGAATAAGTTTGGTCCAAATATTAAGTTGGCGCTAAAATGACATTTTAAAAAAATGATCGTTGTGAAGATAGTTCTATAATAGTTTATACATAAATATTTTCTGGTAAATGAACGAAGTTTTGAGATACGAGTCGTATTTTATAGTTATAACCCACTTTTGCACGTGAATTTGAAAAATGCACTATTCTGGAAATCCATCATTGGCCCAAATCGAAACGTCATTTTTGGCGCCAAATGAATCATTCAGGATTAGCCGCTTTAGGCTGAGTTTTATTTGACCAAACTGTTTTAAAATGATCCGTTTTAGAATGATAAATCTAAATTGACCATTTTGACGCTCAAAATCAAGACGAGTTTTGCTTTTAACCATATCCGTGGGCACATCTTGCAGTAGTTCACGCATAATGCACGACTAAATTCGAACTGTTTTCGAACAATTTCGAACGGTATTAAATTTTTTATTATATAAATATATATTTATTATTTCCATTTTTAATTGAAACGTTAGATTACATTTAACAAGCATAATCGACCACTTGTCAAACAATTCAAACATAACTAACAGGACCTTCGAACAATAGATATATTTTTCAAATGACCATTAAGTCTCAAACGAACAGCAGTCATATCTTCCAGGCACTGCTTATGTAAGATAGTAGCAAATCATGTGGTCAAGATTAGTTTCTTTCTCCAAAGCCTTTCCACACTTTATCACAGTTGAGGTAGCAGTTGTGTGAACTACCTCTACGGTACAGATATTAGAATAATTAAAACATTCATTTGCTTTAGAAAATCACTAAATCAAAAACACACATTCACCACTCTAAAATGCACCATTCACTACATTCAAGTTTATAAAACGTTTCAGACTCGTACAATCGAAAGTACCGGTTCAAATGATAATTCAAAAGTCAAATGAAATCGTTCACAAAGATAATCTAGTTGACCCGACGCCAGCATCATGTCTATTATGTATCCTACAAAACATTTCACCCTTTTGAATCTGAAAGATACGTCGACAATGAAATTATCAGGTATACATGTAAGCCAAATTTTTACGATAAGTTAGTTTCCTTAAAGAGCCAAAATATTTTGCTTTAGTTGGGTTCAACAGACAAAGCCCACTGTAAACAGTAAAACATTTCCCTCGGTTTATAGTGTATTTTGTATCTGCAAACTCTAGTCGATCAAACGAATGTCCTTTTGTGTGAACGTTAAATCCGAGAAATTGAACCCGGATAGCTACTTCGAACCCGTGCGCACGAAAGCTACACCATATCAGCTGCACTGTAATACCATGATGTAATCTTTTGTGAAAGGATTAAACCCGCTTACCTCTTTCCCAGTTCGCACCTGCGGTGACTCAAATCCGAGTTTGTCACTGTCTTGATCATCGGTTCTGGCGTCACGTGCGTTACTCTCGTGTCCGTTGTAGACCATCGTAGATATTGCTTTCGACGTTGGTAGCCGAGCTTGTCTCTGTGATGGGCCCTGATACATACTTCCGGTAGCGTTGAAATTAGCGCTTTCAGCTTTCCCAAGTATCGTGTTATCTTGATTGTCAGTGAGCGCTGTAGCAGAAGGAGCCGGCCCTACCGAATAATAGCTGCTATGCGTCAGTATCGACCCGCTGCTTGCTGTGCTCTCGGGGATCGATTCAGGCCGAGTAGCGACGCTGCTACTTTTATTACTGTCTTCAGTTGTAATTGAGTTTCTAAAATGAAACAAACAAATTAAGGGAAAAATACAAATGGCTCTCAAAACATAATGTCATTGTCGCTCTTATCAATAAGGCCTAAAGTAGTAGTGTCATCAAACCTTGCTGCAAGTAAAAGTTTTGCCGTCAGCGATGCAGATATTGAATGCCAGAACACAAAGCTGCTGAGAAATACACAAAAAGATAGGGGGAAGCTTCTAAGTTAGTAGTAGTATTAAAATTTATAAGCATGAACCAATATTTAGAGCAGATAAGCTAATTACATATATAAGAACAACGTATAAATTTACTGAAATAAATTAAATACAGCACAGAAAGCGCAGAGAATGAAGCCTGCTGAAACAACATGGAAACATGTAAAAAATTCTTTATTCTTAGCCCGTCCGGCCCAAAGGTACTACTGAGTTTATGATGGCTCTTTGATCTTTGTGAGACGCATAACCTTGAATCTGGCTTTATGTCTGCGTTGATTCAATAATGCCTTGCCCTACTAGTCACAAATTCGAAACGATTTCGAAACCTTTCGGTATTTCCCACATCAAAACTTGCGATGTTTTAAGTCATACCTCTTCTTAGAGCTGTTCGAGCGCCACAACTGATCTAATGCCGTTTTAGCATGAGCTATAACTATTCAGTCACGCCAAAGTTTAAAAACTACTTAAAATGTGAAGCTTTAAAGATGTTGAGTATGTGGCTTGCTTACTTGTTGCAAATTTACTTATTTTTATATTTACTTATTTCTAAAACAGTTCATTTCGGTGCAAAAAATAGTCAAATCATACATATTTTACAATTTATAACGTAAAAAATGTAAAAACTACTACTGTATTACTAAAATTACAATTGTAAAAATGCAAGATTGTTGTCGTCAATGGCACAAGGGCGCTGGGAATGATCTTCAGCGTGAAATATGGTACCTAGAATTCAAATTTCGTTTTATAGCTGTTGTGACTATTAATAATAATCGAACTCGGTGTTTTTTATTATGTAACTATGAGATAACGGGTCCTAGGTTTTGAATAATTGTGCTAAGGATAAGGATCGTGTTGGACTCATGCGTGAGTTCAGTTTAGGTGCGTAGACAATGGCTGTTCTTTTGTCAAAATCCAAACTACAGCGTTCGTGGTTCGCATTTCTGCCATCGGCATTTACATTTTAGTGAACATGGGATCTGCGCAGTACGAACGGAATTTGGCATATGCGCATATTTATCCGCGTTCACCAAATGACAAGGCGAGTCGGACAGCTATTTTCGCGGTCTATATGTGTATCATGGTATACGCAAAAAAACGAGATAGGTAATCACATTTTCCCATGTACGCGGTTAGAAAACTGAGATACTAAATCGCAAAACAGCCACCCCAGACATCAACTACATGATGATATATTACAAATGTTTGTTCGCCTACATTCATCGCGTTTACGATCCTGAACTGACTTGGCAAAATAATAAGCCAAGTGTAAGCACCTAACGGGGAGTCAAGCATCAACACAATGTTCGAGCTCCAGTGGTACATTTAAAAGAGTTACGTTCATTAAGATAAACTTTGCGTCGATTGTGACAATCATAGATAGCAGAATTTGAAGCCTTGTGTGATGGGCGTGTCAGACCGATATATAAAAAAGATTAAAATAGCAGTATTTACGATTACAATACAATAGATGCTCTCTTTCAGATTATCCCACTTTCTGTTGCCCTAGTGACACGACTTATGAAAAAATGTTTTTCAACTTGTATCCCTTACAGCTAGCTTCTTCATTAGAATTTCAAATATATATACAATACGTATATAGAGTGAGACTACAGGCAATAATATGACAGCAAGCGTGACAAATTAATTCTGTTGCTACAAATAAAATAATAATTGTTTAGTGGGTACACCAACCAGCTAGCAATTGTTCACAAACGCTAGACCTAGTCAAATATAGTGATATGTCTCCAGATATTATAAATTAACAAAAGATATATTTCTAGTCTGACGTTGTCATATTATAATTACCAATCAAAAATTGACAATTGGTCAATTCAATGACTACGTAGTATATTAGTCTAAAGCAAACATTTGTGATCCTTCGAACACCTACTATACTAGTTAGCTCTATTTTGTCTAATGCGAATTTTGGGTTGTGTACAACTAAGATGCTAGACCATAACCATAATGTGGTAAACGTGCCAAATTTGACAAGTACCTAATCTGAAGTAACGTGGATTAAGTTTCCAGCCCAAGAATATTGCGACACAAGCAAACGTTGAGCACAAGACCATAAGACTGTGAGGAAGAAAGATGACACCGCTACGACCACGTAGCCATATAACAAAATCAATTACACACTCGCAACATACCTCAAATATCTCTGTTCTTGCTTCCATCGCGTTCCATCTGGGTCAGGCAGAAGACACACGTTCCCATTTCCAACGCCACGACAAAACGACGTGATTCCACTACGAAGCGGTATTTCGTGTTCGGCATACGGACGAACAGCATTCGTGTTTCCACTCTCAGTGGCTTTCTCAAAACCAGTATTCGCAGCAACTATTGCGTTTCGGCTAGAGCTAACATACCTACTACCATTTCGATTCCGCGATCCATGATATGAATGTCGTCTACCGCTAATGTATGGATCCCGCTTACTAACATCTGACTGTGACGAAATAAGCTGAACCCTTTCAGTTGCAGCTACGGTATCCCCTGGGCAATCGAAATTATTTGCGTCCTTTTCAGAAATAAACTGGGGAAAAGTTCTGTCTTTTTGACGGCGCACATCGACAAGACTTGACGTTCTTGGTCTGTAGGTGGTACGGTGTGCTGCCCTTGGTGACGTCTCCAAATCTTTGATTGGCGTAGTTATGATTTTGTTGTTGCTACTTGTATCACTGCCGTCCTGACGCTTCTAAAACGACGGGTATTACTAGTTATCAACCACAACATACGAACATCAAGCCTGTGTTTCCGATCCAAAGAACAAAATAGTAGTCTGATATTTTGTTTAAAAATAATGCGTATAAAACGTTCCAATGGGTATAGTTTCTATATTGCTCATATGTAGCAGACAGAGCGCTCTACGAATTTGAATTAAAAGCAACGGCCACAAACACAAGGATAGCGTCAGGATTAGTCTGTAGCTATGAAACCAACGAATGGTACGAAGGCGTCGAACAATCGTACATGTATAGACGCCAAAACATACGAATGTCTGTCCATATCAAATCTACTAGCAGTACTAAAGCTACTAGTTACTACAGCGCAATCGCATATGTTGTTCTATATTTGAGTTAAAATTTTGATCAAACTTTCAATAACATTTGCATTCGAATTGTAATGGAAAAATGAGATAAATCACGAGGCTTCAAAATTTCCATGCACATATATGCATTGTGTTAAATTTTTTATTATTTTTGTTATGATAATGCTTTGTTCGTGAAATACTTGAAAAGTTTTTACACGTCACGGTCAATTTATAAAAGTTAGCGAAAAAAGGTTTTGAAATTTTAAGCTAAAATTTGAGCGCCTGAACCCAGCATTATTCATATTACCTGCTGGTGCATCCACGTTTATGTCTGCGAGAAATAAAACATTTTTAGATTATTTTCACTTTGTTTAATACAAAAAAGCAAATTTATGAATGAAATTACAAGCACACACAGAAGTGCTAAGCTCAGCTAATAGGTTATTATTATGTTATATGTAGTAGTACTTTATATCCACACTTAAATTCCCTAAGTATATATTGTTTAACTCTTAAAATCGCCAACAACAATTGGTGTATTCCGAACGCATTGACATTGTGCTACGCTCGCTACAAAACGGGTACCTCACAGTTGTGTAATTATTTAGGGATACCAGAGTAACGTAACTTTGCCAAAATGCTGAGCTATCAACTCACCATATTTTAAGCATGTCGGCAACTAAAACGTAATCTCGAAATCACGTTGTAATGCCCACGGCATAATGTGAAGATAACTGTCTTTCCCACGGAAAGGCAACCGGGTATTTTTGGTTTCCCCTGTGTCAGCACCCCCCTCAACGTACCTTTGTGAGCCGCCAAAAATAAGACAATTCCCTCTGCAGACTAAATTTCCTTCTGTACAGTTCAAAAACAACCTAAATAATTTCACTGCGTTTCCAAAAATCACCAACATTGAGGTCAATCATTAGATATAGCTACGATTGGTTCTGTATTGTTACAAAAACTACGCGGCACTGTGTCCAAGGTATCGTTCAAATTCTGTAGTGTACCTACCGTATTGTAAAAATAATGATATAAGATAAAATTTCTTGTAGGAATTCATGTACGTTTGAAATTCCACAAATCGTAATTCTATCATACCAGCCGTGTTCTGCTATCGCCACTACTGCGACTACTCTGCGCTGCTGTAGATCTTGCGCTCTTTCGTCGCTTCGATGATCGTTTTGAAGCTAAAAAATTCACGCTCCTTGATTCCCGTTTTTCTGTTTCAGTGCTGGCTTTGTTTTTTTGTTGAGGCAGTATAAACCCGTCATTGTTGAGTGCAGCTGTAGTCGATGGATCGTCGGGGACTATTCCATTAGCAAGGCGATGCGCAAACCCAAGCGATGTTTGAGGCATTCTGTCGTCCTAAAATGTACACACAGCCATAGAACAAGAATATTCAACAACAATGTCCAGTATGTCGTTGAATTTATATCAGTAGAAAAGGTTTTAATAAAATCTATAAAACTATTGATTTAGAGAAACGTTAGAAAACATTACAGTTAATATTTGAGACGGTACGCAGAAAAATCTAGGGAACATTAAAAAACAACGTATAAGCCAAAAACTATCGTTTTGCTAAACACTATCGCGCTGCAACTCCTAGCTCTAAAAATTTGTGTAAATAATAGCAATAAATTCAAATTAAATTTAAAGGCCACCTACTTCAAGTGACGCATTAAGGTATCCACTTGTCGTGTACTGATCTGAGCTATTATAGCCACGAGCAAATTGACTCTGATACCCGTTACCAAATTCTCTATCGCATCCATACCGTTGCTCGCGATCATGGCCAAACGAACTATCAAACAACCGCCGGTTCCGTTCTTGTCCAGGAGCGTCGCGAACTTCCATTGTAACTCGTGGCCCACCGCAGCGACTGCTAACATAATGGCGTCCAAGCAGCTGCTTTCCAGCGCCAAAATTATACAAAAATATAATCGCCAAAATCAGCGAAAGAACTGTGGCCATAAGTTGAGCTCCCGAAAACACAATTTCAACATAACCGTAGTCCATATTGAAAAACGAATTGACACAAATAGTGCTACCACTATCGCTGTCACGATTATCATCACCGCGGCTATTTGTAGTATAAATAACAACATTGCGACTAATAGTTTCTTTGTCACTAAGAATAACACTCGGCGTCGTCACTGTAGCAATTCGATTACTTCTCGATGGTGAATAGCGACTGTCCGAGTCTACACAACCCAGTCTCTCGGCCCAAAAATTGGGCCCACCTTTGCCGAAGCTCATCAATCCTGAAAATATCATCATAGAGTAGTCCATGATAATGTACATACAACACGTTTATTATTGCCTAAGGATGCAGACAGGCTGGCCTTTCCAAAGGGGCAACATTTCACATGAGGGCTGTTAGCCGGGCCCACAGCCCAAGTATTTCCGGTTCCTCCCAGACCTCATCATTGCAATTTATCGTTGTTTTTTGCATATTTATTATTCACGCACTGAAAATGCGTATTTCTGTTCAATGCCCTTCATTTTATTTAGGATCTATAAACATTTCTACCCCTTCAACAACCCAAAAAACGGTAAAGATATGTTCGTTGTAGGTTTCACACAATAAAATTAGTGTTTCACAGGTTAACTAAAGAACCACATAACTCAACCGCTCACCTCCAACAAGCAACAAACTAGTTTAATCAAAATCTTGAAGCTTTCATTACTGTGGTTCTTTAAATTTCGGATCATAATTCGAGACCGACTGATTCGATATAAAGTATATTTCAAAATTACGTGACAGTATTCTGCATAGTAAGCCCTGTTTGATCCCAGCCATGCGCCTAGCACAAGTTATGTTAGGGAGCTACATATTCGAAAAAATAAAAAAGTCGTCATTCCACACCGGATCTGTGAGATTCTGGACAAGAAAACTCGAAATAAAAACAGATACAAAGCCAGGTATATAATAAAATATTTTTACGGTTCAAAATTGTATATATCGAAAATCCATGAAACGATACGCACAACATGGCCAGACAAAAAAGACGCAATCGAACTATAAAAAAATAAAAGCAAAACATATTTTTATTTTCGAGTCCTAATAAACTATATATATTAATAAAATTCTAATCAAAAAAGAATGCGATACGATGATTGTACATACAATGCCTACGAACATACATTCCTCTCTCTCTTAAACCACGTTAATTTAGTATTAGATGTCACGGGTATTTTTGGCCTTTACTTCTGCAGATCAAAAACACTGGGCAAACATTTGTTTGCATCTCTATGGGCGTCAAATTGCGGCCCCGTCAGAGACTTTCCAAAACTAAATGTTCAATCCATTGCTCACATTCAAGACTGTTGAATTGTCGACACTCAAATCTAATGAATTTCGACCGACCCCTGTCTAGCCTCAAGAGTTATAAATTCAATCCAGTTCAATTCAAACAGCGCTGGTTGGTTAAACCAGATATCGCTCGTGACATCTACCAATGTCCTAAGTATCGTACTCTTCCCAGTTTTACATGCCGTTCTTACAGATATAATGCTATTTAGTCTCGGTGCGGTAGTATACTAAATGAATGGATGTATTGCATATGGACTTATATTGAACATTGCCTACAATACTTGATTTACTTTGAAACAACATCGATCAACGCGATATAGGCTCTATCAACGAATTATGTTTCAGCTACGTACCACCACAAGCGATCGCTGTTCGCTCGCAAGGAAATAAAATGTTTCTTTTGAAATTTTGTATATAATTAGATGTTAGCTCGCTTGTAAAGCAGTAACAAATTCTAGCGAGCACCGCATATATATACGTATAATTTTAACGCAGCTCCTCAAAGCATTTCAAATATATACAAAATTACGCCTGTACCGTAGTATGGTAATCCTACATTATAGACTACGTCAAATAATAAACTCATAGTGTTAGCTGCAGCAACAAACCTGAATGTCTGGACAATGGCTCTCCAATAACGTCAGCATAGTAAGCCACCAAAAATGAATTCCATGCAGCCCAAAATGGGAGCCAGACCGTAGTTGAGATTAGGTAATTGGGCCGTAATTGTGCCGCGCCGAAGATTCCAAATATCAGCGCTAGCGTATGGAGAAAATTAACCAAAATCGACAACCACAAACGGCCGATAAAGTCAAACGCTTGTCGTGTCAGTGAAAGGGTTAGCGAACACGCCAACATGGTAAGAAGCCAGCACCGAACCGACTGCTGCATGATTTGCTATTTCCAAAAGTTCGGAGCTCGATTTAAAAGGGTTAGTTTATTTTATAACATGAAACATCGACATCGGCAGCAATAGCGCTTTTTGTGAAGATGCTAATACAAGCACCAAGACCCGATATCTACTGGTTAGTTATGTTCAAGATATTATCGTATCTTTAAATTTATATTGCAATGTAACATTGAATCGACTGTAGGAATAGCTTCCGCCATAAAGCGTTAAGCTACTCTACGAGCAAGAGTAGTAATACGTATAACTAGCATAAATAGCACAACAAATAATATATTTCTGAATATATAAAATTTAAAAGCCTGTAAATTTATAAAAATAAATTAGTATCTCGCTAACCAGGGTGAAACGTAGCGAACTTGGCTTAGTCTATAGTTGTCATTATGTGTAATGACGTCTAACATGTATATATTACTCAAAAGCCTCTGAGACCTCATAAAGCTGGTCTAATATGAGTTAAAGAACGACCTATTATGTGTGTTACAAAAGATATAGCCGCTCATATGAAACCACAAAACACGAAGCATAGTGAAATAAATAACTAGAGATAGTATTATATGGATAAATAAAGTTGAGATGGTCGATCTCAAAACCGTGAAAACCTAAAAGTTATGGTACAGTTATTTTGGATTTTAGATTACCACAACATCATAGACAACGTGCCGAAACACATACACATACCGATCTAAATTCCCAGAAAGCAATAACCGTGAAAGCCTAAAAGGTATGGTACAGTTATTTTGGATTTTAGATTACCACAACATCATAGACAACGTACCGAAAAACATATACATACCGATCTAAATTCCCAGAAAGCAATAATTATTATTAAGCAACTGAAGACTATATATATAATACATTGTCGGATTTATTGACCCTAAATGCACTGAAAATCGCTGAAAAGAAATGTTTGTGCGGATTTATAAAATAACAATGCCATCCTTTGCAGCGTACTGAAATTCCTATACATATACCATGCACGACATGCAATACATAACCAAACAAATGAAGACATACATTTCGGACATCCTGATAGCTGCACATAAAACACCTAAAACCCCTGAAACATGTAATACAGTACAGTAAAGTTGGACTTCAGCCAATAAAACTATCGTTTTTAGCGTGCTTGGTAACCTAATAAACACTTGTTTGAACGCACAAACACGCAACGTGTCGAAATATGAAAAATCGATGTATATGTTGAAGAGCCAACGAACTATAACAGGGAATGGATTTACACAAAGCGTTGCTTTAAAAAAATCGTTGTTCAGCAAAGTTTTTCGATTGATTCCGGGCTGTGGTCTTCGTTTCCTAAAGTGACACATGTATCGAAACATAGATTGTGAAACACAGATACCTGCACAGCCAGCTTTGAACAAGAAAACTTAAAAACCAGTTTTGCCATTTTAACCAGGAATACTAGATCAGCGCTCTTAACTATCCGGCACATGGAGGTTAGTTGGTAAGCAATTGCATCCGTTTCCAGCTCGGTATGATAGCCTTAACCCCTGTCCTAACCGTAACCCTTAACCTCTGTATTATAGGCATTTATAAATAGAATTTAATTTATATACAGTCCGTAGATACTCTTTCCGTGTTTTCAATATTTTTATGAGTGAAATACAAAAGGACTTGAGCGCATACTTTGAACATGTAAGGGGTTCGATGTTTTGCTTGTTTTTCGATATTTTAGTGAGTGAAATACCGAAAGGCATAGTTATGACTAAAACATTTTTCGGTTTATAACAAATTTATAAAATTGAAGAAGGTTGCTACAGGGATTCCTTTTCCAATTCTTCAATCTTGTTTTTGTCATTTTTCTTCAGCGGAATACATAGTATAAGACGACTTCAAAACAAGTCACTACATGCAGATTTCCAACAAATAATTAGAGTGCTCAAATCAATCACACTTTGGGTGAACCAATTGCGAAGAATCGAATTTGTGAAGCCCCAGAAACTATATTAGCTCAATTTTGGGGTATAGGAGGGTATCGACGAACTGGAAACAGTGCTAGCAATGTCACCAGACTACCCAATTTGATCAAGTTTGCTTTTTAACAGACTTAAATCGCGCATTGAGACACCCAGATACAAAAATATATTTTGGGTCACCATAAACAAGATTAGGAGTATATATAGGAAGGTAGCTATATAGGTACTGGAGATACTGTGCACAAAGTCACTAGAGTACCCAATTTGTTCAAGTTTGCTTTTTAACGGACCTAAAACCAGGTCTAAATAGATAGATTTGACCACAGAATGGCAATTAGGGGAATTTAGTGTAAGCTGAGGGATCCCGATTGGCGTTCCACAGAGCCGCCGGAACCCAGAGATGCGGTATTTGGTTAAAATGGAGTTCAAAGGCCGCCAAAAAGCATTTTTGGGTCAAAAAACTGGGTCTAAATGCCTAAATATGGCCTAAATCACATAACTGCCTAGCTAGAAATGTTGGTTTTTGAAATTTTAGGAGATTGTCGAAATTGCACAAGACACCATTTTAAAACGTATTTAGTCCCTCTGAATTTTCAAAGTATCTGATTCAATTTTTAACGTACTCTTCGGGTAACTACGAAAACCTTTTTTTTTTTTTTTTATAGAATTTGTGATTTTTTGTATATATCGATATTGTTCATTTTTTTGTTTATTGCTATATTTTATATAGCGATAAATATATTCGCTCAAAAATGAACAATATCGGTCCAATGTGCCAAAAACGCATATGATCATGTTGAGCATGAGAATATCTTGACACTTTTAATTTTAGAATAAATTTTTTCCTAAATTTGATCCATTATGCCCATACAGTTAAAAATATTTTGTTTGGTTGCCAGGATTCTAGTTCAAGCAAAAATAAGTTATATAAATAACAAAAAATGTGCAGCTCCAAAAAATTCGAAACCCCGACTTTTTGCCGAATATATTATGCTAAATTTGACCGAATTTTAGACATAACACGACTCAACTTTGGAATATCGAAAAACGACGAAGTTCAGCACCGACACTGGCTCAGGATCAGACAATACTGTTGACAGATTAGTGCTTGATGGAAAAAAGAAATCTGATGACTAATATCGGAAATCGACGTTTTGTGGTATCTTAAGAACCGGTGATCATAGTCATAATCACCGTTCCACTCCTTTTCTATCGAATGATACCAAACTCAGCTATGTAAACATAGTTACTGGGTAGCTAGGTTCACAAACCCGTTTCTAAACCTTCTTAAGACCTACAGCACTAAATATAGTGTTTTCTCGGGAAGTCTTGTCGAACTAGAACTTTGTGGCTTCTTTCCGAGAAGCCATAGCTCAAAACCAGCGATCGTTAATAATGCTAAAATAGTGCTAACGTGGTCAAAAACAGTTTAAAGCCATGTTAAAATGAAGGTTATGAGAACATATAACCATGACACTGGAGGTTAGATAAATAGATATGTAATAAAATGAGCTATAAAAGCATGACTATGCCAAAATGGCTCTTTTCAGCACACCAAGTCCAAGTTAAATCCTACTCTTCGATACTTTTCACCAACTAATAATTCTTGATAAACTCAAACTACAACCGTCTTCCGCATCTAATATGTCTGTTCCAGAGAATGTCTTTCATAATTTCTTTAAAACTGTACAGTCCAATAACAAATGCTTCACAGTGTCCAACTCAATTCCACAGTATGTACACAAACTATTATCTGATAACTCTATTATATATAAATGGGAAGTAAAAGTCCCATGTCCTGCCAGAAACTGTATGGCAATTCTCATAATGTGTTTATTAAGTTTCAAAAGATACTTTGATCTAATTTTATCGGGTTTCAAAGTCTTAGTATTAGACCCGTGCCTGGCTAATTCATCAGCTATTTCATTACCTTCGATCCCGGAATAGCCTTTAACCCAACCCAGAGTAACTAAATTATTTCGGACTATCCTGTTCAGCCACTTAAAACACTCTAATGTGCATAAAGACGACTTGTCTTTTTCCATGAGCCAGCACAGCCGCTCTATCACTAAATATACCCATCTTTCAAATTTTTAAGTCTAAAACTATCTATTATCGTCACTCATCTTTCGATGGCCGATACCTATGCTAGAAAGACAGTAGTCAAATTGGCTAAATGAAAGGATTCCTTTACGGTCTGGTGTATAAATGCCTGCACCACACACCAGTACATTTATCTTATCAAACCAAGACGAACGATACCCAACATGACCATATCCCGAAGAAAAAATGTTTGATTCCCAAGGGGGGTCTCAAAAAGTCGAAAAAGCTGAATTTTCTGAACCGTCTCATCGACCTGAATCGATTTATACCAAAATCAGCTTTGTATTTTCAAAATTGACCAAATTCTGGCCGAGGGCTAAAAGAAGAGAAAGACCCGAATTATCAACTACTACCACACAGTGCAGCGGCACTTAAATCTTTCCAACGGGCATGATTATGCGAAAACCACACGGTGGCTTTAACGATAGGAGTGCGTATAATTATTTGGTTCGAATTAACAGTGAAAATACCTCATATTTTTAGTAATGTGTAAACTTACTAACTCGTGTCAAACTGCCCGCCGTCCAAGTAACGCTGTAAGCGCATTAATACAATAGAGTATGTAATTTATGTCTACGATCCAACTGTGGATGGTGGTAGATAATCACCAAGAGGTATAACCCCTAGGTTTTTGGTTTTTCTTGGAGGGGGCTGTCATTATCGGTAACCAACCCCCGTTCCATATCCACATGTGGGCATGTGTACTTGGCCTGTGTCTGCCTAGTTTACTGCTTTCATATGCTCGATACAAATCCGATGGCTCTATTCAGTGCTGCGCCTATTTAATTTAAATTTGCCATCGGGTAAAAGTTTCTGATGCGGTGAAGGAAGCAAGCTATGTTTATGCTAAGATTATATATTTAGTCGATGCATTGGAAGGTGTTATACCATTTCTACCATATAAATCATAAGCATGAAATGTAAAGGTTGTTTAAATGTAATGCGCACGGCCGTAGTATTTTGTTGCATAACGGTTTTCTAACTATTTTAGGTTCCAAGATCCTGAAATAGTTTTTTTATTTCTTTCCGGGGGGGGGTAGGTAGGAAAAAACGAAAAAAAAAACACTTTTTCCGTTGGTGTTTTTCAGGTGCCCAACCCTGGGCACAGCACCACGCCTGAAGTGGGTTCAGAGAGTGTTGAAGTCTATTACCACTAGTCCTAAGTGATCTAGAAGATGTTAGAAGGACAAGATCTTCCTAATAGCCGGCACATAAAAACCGATTATCATTATGTCTGGACATGATGAAATCAAACATCAGAGCGTAAAGAAAACTACTCCTCGTTGGACAAATCCTCTTGTAGCTCTGACTGCATGCCTGGCCTATCCCTACACAACTACGACCAGTATCATGCTCAATAATTTATATATCCAAATTTTGATGATAGTTGAAATTTCTAATTCATCCAGTTTTTAAAATAAACACCAATTTTGTCAGGTCAAATGCTGCGTGTCGGAGCTTTGTATTCTTTGTCTGGCCGTTCCCTCCGTGCTACGCGACGCTCCGACCCCCAGACACTACTATAACACACCAATGTTACAATTTAACTACAATCCGGGCCACCAAATATACTTATCCGGTAACTGGGGTGCGCGAGATCGTGGTCTGGCGTACCAGGAAAGTGGTGATAACTCCAATCGTGCTTTTTGCTATTCGAGTGGGACTTTGACTAAATAACCGCTCTGTGAGCTACCGATTAGGTTTATTACGCTCTCTTGCAACGACACCAACAACAGGCACAATGGCGATAAAGGTTTATTAGTTAATGCGACGAAGTGCCTTTTCTTTACTGTGCCTACGATACTGTTACGATCAAATTAGTGGACTTTACCCTTCGAAGCTTGTAACCGTCTATGAATCGTTAACTCTAATGCTTGATTTGCAAATGACACTTATCGAAATTTAAGTTCCGAAGCAGATTACGGCACTCCGTGGATTTTACACCAATAACACCTCGTCTACGAGTATACGAGTAATAAACTTTAATACAACACCGAGTGCATAATAAAAA
Source organism: Trileptium ribeirensis (assembly GCA_030248225.1). NCBI lineage: Eukaryota > Metazoa > Nematoda > Enoplea > Enoplida > Thoracostomopsidae > Trileptium > Trileptium ribeirensis. Next base: position 15,123 of record JASANE010005438.1, on the reverse strand, counting down.
CACCAAGTCTCTCATTCTCAGGTCGATATCACAAAACCGATCGCACACTCTTCGCTATTTTACCCTGTTAATCCAGGCAGCGAACATCACATCGTTTTACTTGGCAGATGACGTAAACCAAGCACGGATATAAAGAGTTTCCAGTTCCAACGTACTCTATGAAGCATTGCATTCAACCTCCAGCTAAAGACTTAGTTAATGACGTCTCGCACTCTTAGAAGTTTCAGGTTATTTTACGTGTAATCTAATCACCGCTAAATTTACCAGAATTGTTAGTACGATACTACTTAAGGTAAATAGTGAGGCCTCTCGAGAGAACTCGCAAAACCATGAAAGCAGACATAAATAACCATTAAGCAACACATCGTTAACGAAAACGCATTACAAATTAATATATCTCAAATAAAACGGGTTGTGACTGACTAGCACACTTTCAAACGACATATTGTCAACACCGCCTTTTGTAACGCCACTTGCCATACTCTGTGAAACGTCATAAGAACTAATCAAAAATAGCTAGGTAATCCTTTCGCGGGACTAGAAAAATTAAACAAAACTCAATGTCGCGCAACGCAACCGCTCGCAGAATAACAACTAACACCATCTTCGCCTAAACGACACGTAGTAACCACCATGAGACCGTCCCTCCTTTAGCTAGGTAATTAAGCTCTAATTAAATTCACCAAAACATAATCATCATAATAATAATTACATGATAATTCAAAATTCAACATAAGAACAAGTCAATAATTAGTAATAATAATATCGCTACATAGGCGCAACCGACAGTACCCCGTACTATATTAACAATATACGCGCTTGCCGCGAATATAATAATATATATTATATATTTATTATAAAATTTAGAAGAAATTTAAAAGGAGAAAAGAGGTGAAAAGTTGGGGTGTGGTTTGAGAAAAGTAGAAAGAGGGGGTTGGCAAAATTTTAATATGGTGAAGGGGGTAGGTAGGGAAGTTTGTGTTTAAATTTTGAGGAGTGGGGATTAAGATTTGATAAAATAGGAGATGTTTGTAAATTGTAAAAAGTTGGAGAAAAATGGGAATTTATGAAAAATAGAGAGATGGGAAAGGGGTGGAGTAGATATATGAATAGGGGTGGTAAGGGAAAAAGGATATTAAAATTTAGGGGTTAGGGATTGAATTTTGAGGGAATGGGGGATGTTTGAAAAATGGAGAAAAAGGGAAGAAAAAGGATATTTTTGGAAAGGGTAAATTTGTAGGAAATAAGAAGAAAGGGAAGGAAGGGGGCTTAATATGAGGATGGGGGTGTTAATGTGAAAAAGATATGAAAATTTTAGGGAGATTGGTGGAGGTTTGGGTGAGAGGGAAGGGTTTGAATTTTGGTAGAAAAATGAGAAAAATAGATTTTGGGTAGAATTTTGGTTTGAGAAGGAGAAGGTGGGTGAATATGGGAGATGGGTTGGGAAAAGTGATATTTAAAAGAAAGAGATAGGTTTTAGGAGTTTTTAAGTATAAAATTTGGGGTTTTGGGATGTGGAGGGATATGGGTGAATTTTGATAATTATATGGATTTATTATATTTTATATATTTATAGAAAATTACATAGCTAGTTTATATTTTTAAATAACAAGTTATACATATATATTTAGTTTACGTACTCATACGCTCATATGCCATGCTGAGGGCGACAGGGAATACCAGGGCGGCGTGGGGGCGGCCTTTATGAAAAAGAAAAAGAAAAATTTTGTGGTGAAAAAGGCACCAGCCCCAACACCCCCCTTAGTAAGCCCATGACGTCCCGGCATGGGTAACAACACCCTGAAAACAAGTAATAACAAATATGAATAATACAAGTAACGGCAAATAATATGACAAGTAACATCAAATATATAAATGAAAGCTCCAATTGATTGGAAACCCAACGCTATTATGGCAGTACACGTACACTTATTATGGGCAAAAGTAAATGACAAGAATTATGACAAAACCAAAAATAAGTGAAAAATAAAAATAGAAATTTTTTGGATTTTATAAAATTTTTATTGTTTTTGGATTTTATAATTATTTAAATTTTTATGAATTTTGTAAATTTTGTGAATGAAAAATAATATGGAATTTTTCCAAAGGCACAATATAGCACAAGTTATGCTGAAAACAAGTAATACAAATCAATACGGGCTACCCTCAATTTACCAAGATTTAACGAGTCCAGCTCGATTCGTCATATATATTAAAACAGTACACATTGTTATTGTTGAAGAATAATGTGGTTGCTGCAGGCAGACGTCGTTTATCCATTCATGACGAGGCAATAATTAGTCGTACCTACAAGTTCCTATAACCATTTGTATATACGAGACAAATATAACAAAAATACACAAACAAATAGTATTAACTTCACAATGTTTACTCTATATAATGTCAATATCCATAAATGTTGTTGCCATTGTTGTATTCGACCATGATGAGGCAAAATTAATCATTGTTCATCTCGACCATAGCGAAATATATAATGTCGCTAAGAGTTCCTGTGACCCAGGACTCATGGTGCTGTGTAACATAAAATTGTTAACCAAAATTGTTGCTGTATTACCGAAGTACCACATAAAAGAGTTCCTGCCATTCAGGACTCTGCAAGAGTTCCCATAATGTTCATTATCGTAATTGTTCGAAATCAAATTCGCGACGTATTTTAAGACGAAATGAATATTAAACGTTCGCGATACACCAAAATGTTTAATCATGACGACACAATTAGTGGGGTTATACTAATACTTTTTAAGGTTATTTCTATTACTGTTCATTGCAGCGCCCAATTGACGAAAATTTGACGACAGTAAATATTGTTTTAATTCCGCTGTGGTTTCGGCAAATATAACGGCCAATCATGTTCCAGGGGCATAGATAACGGTCGCCCTGGACAATCATGACGTTGATCATACCATCGCGTAACAAATTGAAGTTCGTTCAAGAACGCAGCAGAAAATTGTTGTCGTGTTCGCCTCGAAATTTGGTTAACCAGCTGTTGTAATAGTTCCCGTTGCTCGCGTGCTGGTTTTCCCTGCCCATGCATTTAGTTGACTTTCTAACCTGTCAACTTCATCGCGTAGACGCTGATACTCCGTATTCGGAAAGACATAGTCGCGAACTCGGGCTACTTGACTCGAGATACCCGATCGCGTATCGGCATAACGTCGCATATCGCGTTGGACGTCGCTTTCCCATTTACGTCGGCTAAAGCCAATAAAAAGCAATTGTGGGAAATATTGTATCGCGATGCTGCGCCTTCGCAGCATTTCGTAAACGAATCCACGTACCATATACGCTAATCGACGTATGAAAAGGTCGTACAGTTCTGGCGTAATGATAACGTCCTATTATTTTTGAAAAATAATATTTCGGACGCGTTCTTCCCATTTGAAGAAAATGTCAATTAAATCACGTTCGCTAACATGCCGTCCACGTTCACCAATCTGCTTGAATTCGCGTTTTAATTCATCGCGCAGATGTTGATACAACATGTTCATTCGTTGTGGCATCGGCTCATCGGATAGAATTTGGTAAAACGTGAAATAATGGTAAATTAACCGATTACCAAACGGTGTAATTCGACCGGTTCGTAGGTCGTTACCGTTGAATTGTAATGAAGTCATTTCCGTTCCACTCCGTCGTTCGCTCAGTAGCGCTAATTGACCGGCATCACGTTGTGATGACGCTGGCTGCACAGCCGGTGGCACGGCTGCTATAGCAGTCGCTCCTTGTTCGTCTGAGGCTGTTGAAACTGGTTTCGTAGGCGTAACGGCTGACGCTTCCTCAAAAATTTCCATATCGCTAGCCTTTCGTTGTTTTTCGTTGCCACCATTAACGTTGACACGGCTGGCTTTGACGTAAAAGACGGCGCAAAAGTTGCTGCCGACGTTGACTGTTGCTCCTCCTGATAAACTACTTCCTGTCGCTGTCGTAGTCGGGGTTCAACAAACGATGAGGCACGTTGTTTGCCGCGCTGTCGTCGTCTCGCTTCACGATCACTATCGCTGGATTCGCTAGTTATTCTTTCGTAGTCGTAGCGACGTTCAGCGCGTGCTTGACGACTCGCAGTTCGTTGCGTTTTCTTTTTGGTTTGCGTTCCTCGCGTTTTACGTTCCGGCGATTCTCTTTCTCGTAATCGTAGTTTGAGTTCAGCATTTTGGCGATGTGCGTGATCAAGTTCCATTTGCCGGGCTTCCAGTTGAGCTCGGTAGCTTTCGTCCATTCGACACAAATAATGCAACGCAGTATCGCCTCGCGTATTTAATTGCATTTGTTGCATTAAGAGCATACCATCCAATTGCACTGCCGATGGAGGTACAGCCTGTTGCAATTGTTCGCGCACTTGTGCTAATTCCGTACCACGTAATTTTCCCAACTGCAATCCAATGTGCAACGAAGGCGAAATTTCCTGACCACTCGTTACCATTGTAGTAGGCGGTTGTTCGGCAACAGTCGCAACTTGTTCTTGTTGTTGAACGTACTCGTAGGCGACAGTAACTAGTTGATTAGTGAGCATGTCCATAACTCGCGATCGTGCTGGATTCACCACTGAAATAGGTTGTTGAAACGGCGCTCGAATAGCGTGCGACAAACGCATACGCGCCGACTGGGGAAGGCTAGGTGGGAATATAATGCTAGCTTTCCCTCGTCCCTTAACTGGTCGTACTGTCATCGGCACAATCTCAGACATCGCTGGTTCCGCTTGAGCTACTGTTACTAAGCTAGACGCGGAATACACTGGTACAGTTAAGGCACTCGACGACACTACCGCTGTTTCTGATTCAGACCGTATCCTGCTTAGTGTGGATTGATCCATGGTTTCCTGAGCTGGTAATGTTACGGCGGACGAATCTACACTAACAATCCTTAAGGGAGTTTTCCTTCTACCAACCGATTCAGTCATGGATTCCGAATCTACAGTAATCCCCATCAGGCTTGCTAAGCTTTCCTGCGCTGCTAAACCTCCCGTTTTCTGACACTTCCGCTGATTTTCGTGAGCAATCTGCTCATTTTCGACCCAAGTAGAATGATATTGGACAGGATCTACTGGACTAGCAGTGACCGTTACAGATCCTACTATACGCACCGAGTCGTCTGATGCAGGTTCCATTGTGCGAATCGCAGGCGGTGTTGTAGCAGCTGATGAAGCATTAGAAGCTGCGTCTTCTTCTCGTAGTACCTGGCGATCCAAACGTTGCAATACAGCTGGGCGGGTGACAACACATGCACCGCCATAATGCTCATCATAAGCTATCATTATCCGATCGCGAATTTCACGCACCGGTACTCCTTCGGTTTCCCACTGTATAGCTTGCTGATCCATTTCTTCGTCGAACATATCCTCACGACGTTCTTCTAGCTCCGTTTCATCTCCAGGCCCAGCGACGACATCTTGGTGTCGCTGTATACGTGAACGACGTCGACTACGCTTAGGTGACTTCGTCGTTTCTCTGCTTCGTACCATGCGTTAAATTCGTCCATACCATCCGGAAGATAATCGCGATTATAGCGCATTTCGGATTCCGGAATTTCACTAACCGGCGTATGATCCAAGTCAATGGGATCCAAACGCATATTTTGGCCCAATTGTCGATTTAATTGCGCTGCCGTTGCTGCAAATAATCGATCAGTATCGCGATGTAGGTTTCCTCCAAGGTCAATTACGAAAGCAGCTTCGCCACTGTCTTCATCGTTAATTTGATACAGGCTGCTATGTTCTTCAACATTCCATCGACCCTTGCGCCGCCAATAACCTGCGCATTGAGCCACTTTTCGGCGATACTTTCTTGATAACCACGACGATTCGATACGGCGTCAGGATTAACCCGCACCGTTAAGCCACGCGCGTCCGTTGTAAACGCTCTAAATATGCGTGGAAATTGTTCAATCAAATGCCATAAACGATTAACATCATGGCGTCCCATCGGTGGAGGCGTACCACGCCGATGTGCAATAAACAATGCTCCATCAATGAGCATAACGTCATGGGCGCTATATCGGACGAACCGTCGATACTCTTCAAAGTTCAGCACCATTTCCAGGACCTACTTGTCGTACACGGATACCTCCTAATAGTGTTGTACCATACGGCGTTGGATCTTGTCGAATGCGTCCAGTGAACAAAAAGAAAAATCGCCGTAAACTATACCGACGACCTACTGCCGCTTGCAAATCCATTGAAATGGCATGTGGGAACGGCTGATTATATTGCAGATATCGCAAGTTCCAAAATCCTTCATTGTTATTCATCGCCCACCATATTTTTAATCGTGCTTCTGACGCAATACACGCATATAATGCTGCAGGCATATCCGGACCAAGCGCCATCAAATCGAAAATAATGACAACTCCTTCAATCGTGGCGACTTGTAATGTAGTCGATGCTGTACGTTGCCAACCTGCTGCATAGGCTAACCATTTTGGATCGACCCATAGTCGCGCATTACGTGGCAACCATCGCGGGTAGACGTCAAACGGATCCTTCTCAGGTGTGTCGAAATACTTCTCCCACGCTTCCCGAAATTGCTGTTGTTGACGATAGCTGATGTTTACACCTTCCATATCACACGCTATCAAATTGGTAGCTGAACGCTCGATAATACCTATCGCTGACTCAATTTGGTCACGGGCGTCTACCACAACTACACTAGCGGGGTGCATCCACTCTCGACCTACCATTTCTAACCCACTGGTCCACGCGTATAAATTCCATACGGGATGATTACGATCCTTCCACGGTGGACCTTGCTGTCCCTCGGACCAAGTTAACTGTGGTTCTATCCCGTTAAGTGAACGCTCAAGAGTGTTATCTCCCTGCTCAGACTCAAGGTCGGATAACCAATCAGAACCCTCTTAGGACCCAGTTTCACTACCGCTATCCCAATTCGAGTCCGCCATTTCAGCAGTTGTAGTGACGTTGTAATTATTGGCGTTGTAGAATATGTCGTTGAATAACGCAGAATATAACAACTGTTATTAATGTTATTGATTACACACGCCGTATCGTAGTTTAAGTAGCCGTTGGTATATAACGATCGCCTGAAATCTAAAACATAATAATTGTTTATAACAGTTTATCGGGCACACCATGGGAAAGCCACCATGCGGGACACGCCATAATTAGCACTCCATCTACGTAGCGCGCACCTTCACTTCTTAACTACTCCGATGGAATTAGGCAGTTCTCAGCTGGGGCATGGGCGTTCTCCACTATAGATCTCCATTAAAAGTTAATTCGCCATTACAGCAATATCGATCCACAATCAGGATTCAACGATTACTGAAGCTACTCATTGTTCATTGTTTGATAGCGGAAAAACAGAAAAAGAAGTAAAGGCAAATCAATTTACCTGTTCACGTGCACATGGCCACCACGTCAGATCTTTCTACCGGCCCGCACTGGCGACCAACCAGCTAACGAAAACGTTGATTCATCGTTATCGAAGACTATACCACACGCGTCTTCCAACGTTGTCATTCTTTCTTCTTCATTCAACAGCCAAAAATAGAAAGATAGAATAAGGAGTACACATAATTAAATAGCATTTACTGTTCATGTACATAATCGTTGTACACATGCTGGACAGTATCACATGGTCGTTTCCGGCTCCTTTTCCAATTTTACACACCGAAAATGATACCATTCGAGGCAGTAGTCACATTCGATCCAATTGACATCATCTTCACCTATGCGGAGGTCCTCTTCGTAACTCTGCCCACATTCTCCGCAAAACCAATCGATTTCTTCGCTATCGATTTCGATCGCGCGTAAGCGTTGCTCATATTCCAAATAATCGCGCGGCTCACCACCAAAATGTTTAAACAGACTTTTGTTATAAGTCTTACTTTTGCGTCGCGCATCACCTAACCGTATTACCTCCAGATTAGGACCTTGTACCTTAACTACTCGATATAATCGTTCGAAATTCGGGTGAAATTTGTTAGTGATCCTACGAGAATCGATTTTCTCCGGCCTTCGCATTAATACCACATCACCTGGCAAAAAGTCACGAATGCGTGCTCTTCGATCAAAATATCGCTTGTAGGTATCTTGGGCCAAACGCACGGACTTACTAGCTTCTTTCCAAGTGCTAGTCAACGTACCCAACAATTTTTGTACATGCTGGTCTGGACTTCCACGCTCCGTTATGGACAATAACGGATTTTCTCCAGGTAAATCCGGGTCACGACCATGCATTAAGAAAAACGGGGTTTGACCCGTTGACACGTGTACCGTAGTTCGGTACGCAAAAAGTGCGCTATCAACATAAGTGTCCCAACTATTTGGTTCCAATTCGGTAAGTGGCTTTATCAATGCCATTAACGTTTGGTTCCATCGTTCAACCAAACCATTACACTGATGATGATACGGTGTAGCAAACACCGTTCGGCTTGCTAATCTGGCTGCTTCTGACGGGAATAACTCAGACGTGAAGGCTGGTCCTTGGTCAGACAAAATGACACGCGGTACCCCATGTCGGGGTACTATCTTGTTCAGCGATAAATCAACAATAGTCACGGCCGTTTGGTCTGACGTTGCGAAAGCTTCTGGCCACTTTGTAAAATAATCAATAAAGTTGACTATATATTTGTTCCCAGAACGCGTTACTGGTAACGGACCTACCACGTCTACGCCTACCATATGAAATGGTGCCATCGCAGGAATTGGTTGTAACGGTCCCCGACGATTTGGACCAGGTTTAAATCGAGCACATGGAACACATGCGTTAATGAACGCTTCGAGGTCTTTCTTCATTGTCACCCAATAAAATTTCCGTTCGAGTTTAGCCAAGGCTCGATTGTATCCTACATGGCCTGCATATCCAATCGTGTGAGCCTGTTCCATCACAACTACACGGAATCCTTCCGGTAGTACCAAACGAAATTCGCACGCTTCTGCGCGAACAGGTCTACGTTTCCGGCTTACATAGTACAAAATACCATGTCGGACATGGAACCTATCTTCCTGCAACAAGATCTGTCGTTGCAAATCCTCCGCTAACTCGGGATCCAACTCTTGGTCTTCCAAAAACCGAACCATTCCTCGTGTAAATGGATCCAAAGATTGAGCTCGTCGGATTTCATCCGCTTCCCATGGTGGATCAGTCGCAAAATAGTCATTTGAATCACGTTCCACTACAGGAACATCTACCTGCATTCCACTTGGACCAGGTTGTGGATCATCCGCCTCATCGTTTTCGTCTATCACTACGTTAGGACTTTGCGTAACTACGCCCACAATTCTCAAAAGATTCGTTTCACGTTTTACTAACGCTTCGTTAAGATATTCTTTATCCAATTTCTGGTCTACCTCCGAATTATCAACTGGTTCGTTATTCAGTGTGGATTTCAAAATCGGCGGACGCGACATAGCATTAGCATTAAGATGCTGTCTGCCAGGTTTATACACCACTTCATAATCGAATTCTTGAATTCTCGTTACGAAACGCAATAGACGTGGTGTTAACAAATCAATAGAACGAGTTTTCATTAGAATCTGTACTAAGGGAGCATGATCCGTCACAAGTGTGGTAAAACTACCCAATAAATATGGCCGGAATTGCACCATAGCTCTTACCACGGCCAAGCATTCTTTTTCAGTCACGCTATACCTTGTTTCAGCATCGTGGAATTTTCTACCTCCATAATGAATTACTCGTTCTTTTCCATCTTCGCCACATTGTGTCAGAATAAAGCCAACACCTTCGTTACTAGCGTCGGTGTACAACCTAAATGGTTTCACTGGATTCGGATACGCTAAGATAGGTGCTGTAGTCAGTGCAACCTTGAGTTTATCAAAGGCTATCTGGCACTGTTCCGTCCAGCGAGATTCTACCGAATTAAATTTACTTGGTCCTTTTGTCAATTCGTGCAATGGAGCAGCGATGAAACTATAACCTTCTATAAATTGACGGTAATAACCGGTCAACCCTAAGAACGAACGTACTTCCGTAACGTTTTGGGGTCTCTCACACTCCAAAATCTTTTGAACTTTCGCTGGATCTGGGGCAATTCCACTTTCCGATACTACATGACCTAGGAATAATACTTCCCGTCGTACAAAGTCACATTTCTTGCCCTTAATAGATAAACCTGCATCACGTAGACGATTAAACACACATTGGATGTCCCACAAATGCTCTTCGAACGTTGGCGAGAATACGATGACATCGTCAATGTAACACAGGCAAAACTCCAGAAGGTAGCCTGACAAGACGATTTGCATCATCCTTTGAAACGTAGCAGGTGCGTTAGTTAAACCAAAGGGCATTACTTTGAATTCAAATAGGCCTTCATGACAAATAAAGGCGGTTTTCTCAACATCTTCAGGTTCCATTTGTACCTGCCAATATCCAGATTTCAAATCTAATGTCGTAAAATACTTGGCACCTTTAAGGGCGTTTAACGTATGGTCAATTCGTGGAAGAGGAAAGCTATCCTTTTTTGTTACATCATTCAGCATCCGATAATCGATACAAAATCGCATATCTCCAGTCTTTTTCTTAACGAGAACAACAGGAGATGCCCAAGGACTCATCGATGGTTGCATCGCATCATCATCCAGCATAGCCTGGACCTGCTTAGAAATTTCCTCAGGATGCACGTAAGGTGCACGTCGCATTCGTTGTTGAATGGGTTTGGTATCCCCAGTATCAATAGGATGTTGCAAAACGTGCGTTCGACTCAAAGGTGTTGTGGAGCTTCCGAAAACATCGCTGTTGCGTTTTAACAACCGCGCTAAAATTCGTTTTTCGGTTTCGGTAGCAACCGCTTCCTTTAGGGACACACCCTCTGGTAATTCCGCTTCTTTATCCAGAGTTATTTCCGCTGCTAACTCCCTATACAAACGCTTGGCTTCTTTCGCCCTAATCTGAATCTTACTAGTAACGGCCTTAGAATAATCGACATCAGTCATCGCTAGTTTTTCCGTCGACGTAACAGCAACGGTATCTACTATTTCTGTAACGTGTGACATCACGTCATCAATTTTTACCTTATATGATTGCGGCTCTAAATTGGTGACAGGTACCCAAGTCATACCCTCTTGTACTTCGACTACAGCATTTGGACAAAGTATAGGTCGCTTAAATCGCATATTGGCATCAGACTCTACCATAACACTTTGCCCATTGAAGGTGGTCGTATTGATGTTACAGGGTACTAACCTTCTACTTTCCGGTGGAATTTCGGTATCCACAGATACTCTACAGACATGAAAAGCACCCAGTGGAACTTCAGCTAGTTTTCCGGACTTGATTATTTCTCCTGTACCAGTCTCCGCAGACGTTGTTTTTTGACGTTGGACTAAAGACCATGACCGTACAAGATTATCATTGACCAGGATTCGCATGTTCTGATAGTCAATTACAGTTTGGAATTTCCGTAACATGTCATCACCGATGACAATCGCAACTGGCATATCCGGCACAACGTGAATTTGCACATACTGGGACTGCTCTCCAAAATGTACCAATGCTTCGAACCATCCCAGGGTCTTACTAGCTAGGGAACCATCGAAAGCAAATACCTAAATCACTTCGGAATTCAACTTATACCGATTAAAATTTTCCTCATAAACTTCTTGGAGCATGATCGTCATTTGAGCTCCAGTATCCACCAGTCCCCGTAACTTATACGAATCAATTTGCACGTCAACATAAAAACACGATTTGGCAGGACGAGCTAACATCTCTACCTGTGTTATCGAAACTTGCGTATCATTTTGTAGTTCCGAATTTTCTTCGAAGTTTCGTTCAGGAACCTTTTCGACCAGTACTTGATGACGTGAATTGTTGTGCAACACTACTCGTGATGGTGAATGCGAGATTTCAGACCCATCCACTTTTCTGTCCGATTTCAAATGAGAGATAATGTCGTTCATCCGCCCGTCCATGCGACGTTCTACATCATTCATTTGGCGAACTAGTGCTTCTAAAGCTACAGATTGTACTGCTCTATATTCAGGACGGCGTCGGGTATCGCCTGTTAATTGTTTCTCCACATTTACTGATCGTTGACGACAATCACGAGCAAAGTGGCCTGGTTTACCACATAAGTAACACTTCTGTTCTTTATGTGTTGTAGATTCAGCATTAGTTGACGCACGTTGCACAGGCGACGATCGCGAAATAGCTTCTCTCACTACACCATGTTCTTGTTGACGAAGGCGTGCGTCTCGATATGGACATCGCGCGCGGACATGCCCTGTGGCACCACAGTCATAACACACAATCGAGGCTGCCGAAGCTCGTTCTACAACGCGGGCGTTTCTCACGTCATTACTTTGGTTTCCGCTACTCATGCGCGTTGGAGCCTGCCGACCATTGTTCCTTCGTGGTGTCGTTCCATTATTAACACTAGAGTTTTGGCTCGGTCTCCAAGACCGTTGAGGAACCGATCTATTTGTGGATCGTGGCGAAGTTCCATCCTCCTCGGGTCCCGCTAATAATTTTTCTGTGCGCTCAATTTGTACAGCTCGGCGTTTCATCTCATAAAAAGACCACTGATCACCATGGATCAGGCGTGACCGTAACCCTCGTCGTATACCTCGCAAAAACGTATTGCGCAATAAATTGGCGGCGTGTCTATCACCGAGTTCCAACGGAACAATTCGCTTACGCCACTGCAACTCCAACTCATCAGCAAAATCTGCGACAGAGCTTTTCTGGCTCATTTGCTGGAACCTCTGAACCTCGTCTACGAATTCTCGGCTTTCTGCAAAGCGTTCATGCAGCTCGTACACTAAGTCTTCGTATGTCTCCGGTGCTTCGGGACCAGTCATTAACAACTCAATAAAACTGCGAGCTGCATCTGTTAATTTCTTACGCAATGTACGAAACTTATCACTGGACTTTTCCACACCTGCTAATTCGAACTCCGTTCTTTGGCCTCGATGTGCCATCATACCTTTCGATATTATCATGTTCTTTCGGGGGTGGCACGTTAACTACAATAGGTGGCATTGCAGGAACAGCCGTCACAGGCGCTGACACCGGAACAGACGCCACTGCGTGAGTACACGAACAATGTGTACACCCGGCCGAAGTAGTACTAGTTGGTACCGGCTTAACACCAGCCGAAACTACAGTTACCGAAGCTAGAACCGTTATAACTGGAGCTGACACACGCACACTCGTAGACACGACAACCGGTGCTGACGAAACCCTACTAGGGAGACATGTAGCCTCATACGAGCTTGACACTGCAGGTAATGGTACCGACACCGGTGATGGCGCAGCTCTAATTATGTCTAATGATGGCACCGTAGGCTCGACATCAAACCTTGCTTTTGGTCTGGTTTGTGCTTCCACCACAGTAGCATCCATATACACTGAATCGTCTATTCCGACATCAGAAGTCGGAGTCGCTACCGGATCCATACTTATTAGATCTCGCAGCTGGTTAAGGTTACCCCGCATCTCATCCATTTGCACCTGTATATCATTGGTCTGCCGTCTCATTTGTTCATGGATGTTACTATTTTGTCGGTTTATTTGCTCATGTAAATCATTGTTTTGTCGTACCACGAAATTTTGGAATTTACGTTCTCGCTCCATGGTATCTACCATCATTTTATCGTACTGACGATTAGAATCGCGTACGCTATTTTCATCGTATTTAGTCAGTCCAGTTTATTATCTCCTCATATCTACGATTAGTATCAAGTAAGCTTACCTCTACCCGACGCAAGGTCGCTTCTAACGTAGTACCACTCATGGAGGTAGTGCCGCTGTCCGTAACTGTTGGTACCGGCGTACTCGTACTATCTATTCCTATCGTCCACTGGGTCGCATCGTCACCGGGCATTAGTGCCGCTGTATCATCCATGATTTAAAACTTTTAAAAAACTTCACCGGTCACACTAGGCCACTTACCAATTCGTGCTGTAACGCGCAAAAATAATCGCTAATAAAATGTCGTGAAATATCACCACTAACCACGAACCAATCCAATGCGGCGAACGTACCAACAGGATCTTCACAGGATCGGCATTGGCCTCGTCATGGCCACCATGTCGGAGCTTTGAATTCTTTGTCTGGCCGTTCCCTCCGTGCTACGCGACGCTCCGACCCCCAGACACTACTATAACACACCAATGTTACAATTTAACTACAATCCGGGCCACCAAATATACTTATCCGTAACTGGGGTGCGCGAGATCGTGGTCTGGCGTACCAGGAAAGTGGTGATAACTCCAATCGTGCTTTTTGCTATTCGAGTGGGACTTTGATTAAATAACCGCTCTGTGAGCTACCGATTAGGTTTATTACGCTCTCTTGCAACGACACCAACAACAGGCACAGTGGCGATAAAGGTTTATTAGCTAATGCGACGAAGTGCCTTTTCTTTACAGTGCCTACGATACTGTTACGATCAAATTAGTGGACTTTACCCTTCGAAGCTTGTAACCGTCTATGAATCGTTAACTCTAACGCTTGATTTGCAAATGACACTTATCGAAATTTAAGTTCCGAAGCAGAGCACTCCGTGGATTTAACACCAATAACACCTCGTCTATAGTATACGAGTAATAAACTTTAATACAACACCGAGTGCATAATAAAAACACCAGGTCTCTCATTCTCAAGTCGATATCACAAAACCGATCGCACACTCTTCGCTATTTTACCCTGTTAACCCAGGCAGCGAACATCACATCGTTTTACTTGGCAGATGACGTAAACCAAGCACGGATATAAAGAGTTTCCAATTCCAACGTACTCTATGAAGCATTGCATTCAACCTCCAGCTTAAGACTTAGTTAATGACGTCTCGCACTCTTATGTTGGTTCGGGTTATGTAACGTGTAATCTAATCACCGCTAAATTTACCAGAGTTGTTAGTACGATACTACTTAAGGTAAATAGTGAGGCCTCCCGAGAGAACTCGCAAAACCATGAAAGCAGACATAGATAACCATTAAGCAACACATCGTTAACGAAAACGCATTACAAAGTAATATATATCTCAAATCTAATCACCGCTAAATTTACCTAGGTAATCCTTTCGCGAGACTAGAAAAATTAAACAAAACCCAATGTCGCGCAAGGCAACCGCTCGCAGAATAACAACTAACCCCACCTTCGCCTAAACGACACGTAGTAACCACCA
>JASANE010005437.1:0-17161 GCA_030248225.1 Trileptium ribeirensis | reverse complement strand
TGAACGGTAATATGAACATTTCTGTTTCCACAGCTGATTTTGACAAACAGATTGAAAACTACAATTTCAACGAGAGTCTAACTGATGTACAACGCACGAAACTCCGCAATCTATTAATTACTTACAAAAGGACATTTGCCAGTTCGAACCATGATTTAGGTACTACTGACTTAGTGAAGCACTGTATCATTACAGAAGGGAAAGGTCCAGTCAAATGTAGACCTAATCGGACTTCTGAAAGCGACAAACACACTATTGCAACCCATGTTCACGAAATGCTAGAATTAGGAGTAATAAAACCATCAAGGTCACCATGGTCTAGTCCAGTAGTTTTAGTGCCAAAAAAGACGGAACTACACGGTTCTATATTGACTTTAGGGCATTAAATAAAATTACTAAAAAAGACATTTACCCACTGCCGAATTGTGCAGATTTATTTGACGTATTAGGTAAATCTCAATATTTTACATCTTTGGATCTAATGAGTGGGTATTGGCAGGTTTCCATGGACCCAAAAGATCAAGAAAAAACTGCTTTTGTAACCTACAACGGGTTATATGAGTGGAAAGTTATGTCTTTCGGACTATGTAATGCACCTTCGACTTATCAAAGGTTGATGGAACTAGTTCTAGCTGGATACATATAGAAATTTTGTGTTTGTTTTATTGACGACATACTTATTTTCTCACGAACACTCGATGAACATCTCTATCATATTAGCAAAGTATTTGACAGACTGAATAAACACAATCTTAAGTTAAAACTTACTAAATGTGATTTTTGTAAACCGTCAGTAAAATTCTTGGGTGATGTAGTATCACAACACGGACTTAGCGTTGACCTTAACAAAGTCAAAGTCGTTGCAGACTATGCAAAACCTAATAACGTTACTGAACTAAAAAGGTTTTTAGGAATGACTAGTTACTACCGTAAGTTTATACCAACATGCGCAACAACCGCTGAACCTCTGAACAAACTACTTCGGAAAAATAATGACTTTATTTGAGTAGATGAAAAATGTTGGTTTTACCCCCCCCCCACCGGTGGGGGTGAGTCATGTGTTGGATATATATATTGAAGTCAACGCATTCCTATAAACTGAGCCTTCGTTATCTTGTAGATCATCAAACATGAACGTCCGTCAATGAAGTTGCCTGTCCGCTCACAAAGACGTTGAAACTCATCCACTTTCGCATGCCAATGTGCAATTTCGACGCGGAGATAAGCATTACGCACATATTCCAATATTGAATTATCCATTTGTTGTCGTTTTACAGTTATATGTGTACACTAACGTACCGCTAAGTATGCCGTTATGGAGCCTTGTATGTGCTCCAGCATAAACAGAAGTATGCCGTTTTGTAACCCTGTATGTGCTCCAGCATAACCAGAAGTATGCCGTTATGTAGCCCTGTAAGTGCTCCAGCACAACCAGAAGTATGCCGTTTTGTAGCCCTGGATGTGCTCCAGCATTACCGGAGGTATGCCGTTATGTAGCCCTGTATGTGTTCCAGCATAACCGGAAGTATGCCGTTATGTAGCCCTGTATGTGCTCCAGCATAACCGGAAGTATGCCGTTATGTAGCCCTGTATGTGCTCCAGCATAACCGGAAGTATGCCGTTATGTAGCCCTGTATGTGCTCCAGCATAACCGGAAGTATGCCGTTATGTAGCCCTGTATGTGCTCCAGCATAACCGGAAGTATGCCGTTATGTAGCCCTGTGTGTGCTCCAGCATAACCGGAAGTATGCCGTTATGTAGCCCTGTATGTGCTCCAGCATAACCGGAAGTATGCCGTTATGTAGCCCTGTATGTGCTCCAGCATAACCGGAAGTATGCCGTTATGTAGCCCTGTATGTGCTCCAGCATAACCGGAAGTATGCCGTTATGTAGCCCTGTATGTGCTCCAGCATAACCGGAAGTATGCCTGTGCGGTACCGGAAGTATGCCGTTATGTAGCCCTGTATGTGCTCCAGCATAACCGGAAGTATGCCGTTATGTAGCCCTGCATGTGCTCCAGCATAACCGGAAGTATGCCGTTATGTAGCCCTGTATGTGCTCCAGCATAACCAGAAATATGCCGTTATGTAGCCCTGTATGTGCTCGTAACAATCCTCAATCCTCACGAGGATGTGCCAGAATCCCCTTGTAACAATCCTCGTGATGACGTCATCAATCCTCAATCCTAGTGAGGATGTGCCAAAACCCCCGATTTCGTATCAATCCTCAATCCTCTTGAGGATGTGCCAAAACCCTCGATTTCGTAACAATCCTCAATCCTCGTGAGGATGTGCCAAAACCCCCGATTTCGTAACAATCCTCAATCCTCGTGAGGATGTGCCAAAACCCCCCGATTTCGTAACAATCCTCGGAGGGGGGTGGCACTCCCGTACCGGTTATACATTATTTTAAGCAATTTAGTACGTCCGTAGTATTGTATTCCTTTGCACTGTCGAGCAAGGGGGGGGGCAAATATAATGTATTAGTTTTTTCGCAAAGCTGGTGAAAATCCTGCATACCTACCAGCGTGTGCTTTTGTCAGATAGTATGTAAAGGGATGTAAACATAGTTTTTGGTCATTCTATCACTTGCGTTGGTGCAGAACGGTTGTTCATATTATTCAGCTCTCTTATTTCAGCGCGTAATACTAATGTAATATTAATAAGCTATAGTAAAGTCTTAAAAGGATGACATTTGTGTGTGATACATGTGGAAGCAAGTTCTCTCGGAGAGACAAGATGACGAGACACAAGCAATCGATTCACGATGCGATGGAATGGCGATGCGATCAATGCAACAGCATGTTCTCAAGGAAAGACTCGCTCACAAGGCGGATCAAGCGGTGGCACGGCGGACAAATAACAATGGTAACCAAGCAGACAAATCGTGTAACCACGTCAGCAACCAAACGGAAGAATGCGAACTGCGATCAACAACCACAGGCAAAGGTTCGACGAACCGAGGACGGCCTAGAACAGCTGGAAAAGATGGCAAGCAACATTATCGGATGCAAGCAACCAGCTACGATGGTAGGAGAAGATGATGCAGTTACGTTGCGACAGTGGACGAAAGCGCTCAAAGGTTACCTCAAAAGCTACTACATCATTCCAAAGGACGTCGTGGCAGATTTGTCAATATTTCTCAATCAATCACGAACCACGGTGGAAGAGCTTTTACAGCAACAACGCGGTCGCGGTGTCTAGCTATGGATTAGCGTTCAGTGCGTAATGACAAAGTTGGACGGCAATACGATGACGACTCATTTCAACAACAAAGTTCGTATCATACTACCCGGTAGCAACATCGAAGAAGATGTAAGTAGTGTGTTTGACGAACTTACGAAGAAGCTGGACGATTTTGAAGCATTGGGTTCCGGATGGACGCTTCAGGATGTGCGACATGCGGATGTTCATCTCACCATCTACCAACCATTACGAGGATCATCATACGTGGAGCTCCCCAGCTCAATCAGAAACAAGCACAAACTAAGGAACCGTTTGGATATTTGTTTCTTGATTTGAAACCAGCTACAGAGAGTGTACTAAGGGTACGACAATGTATATTCCCTGACGATGAACAGTTGTTTGTATACTCTTAAAAAGGATTTCTTCATAATATAATTAGCATTATGCCTCAAAATATTGAACGTAATTTACCAGCATTAAAGTTTCTTGATGGATCATCGTCGAAAGTAATTACAGCTGTGATTAAATTAGCACCTTTATCTCTGATTCACACATTCGCGGATATTGCATATAACATAGTAGGTACAAAACACCAAAACCAAACGTAAAGGTCTTAAAAGCATTGCAAGTAAACGCATTTCGGTTTCAAGAAAGAAAAAGTTACTTAAACCTACTGTTGTAAAATATTTAATTAATTATTTCAACAAGCATTATGGCACGTAAAATGGCGGTGGTACCGGTAAGTTGGTTGGATATTATGTAGAACGGTGGTTTACAAGATAAAGTACCAGTTAGACATGAAGTAGCTGTTTACGAAAGCAAAGAAAAACCCGACTTGTCGCTGATGTTTCCTAAAAATTTACGAAATAAAGCTAAATTAATGTTGAACAACATGAAAGATTTAAAGTTGAATGATAACAACCTAGTAATATACCCAGATAAAACAGTTGGTTAAAATATTTTCGATTTGGTCAAGTACTTTGCATCAGATGATAACTTTTCACCCCCTCGAACTCTTGACTCTGATAAATTTCAAACGTTAACGTTGGTGTACCCCTATCAGCATTTGGGAGGGGGCAAATAGCAGAGCTGTGGAACATAAAACTAAATGGAGAACACTATATCCTTAAAAAGACATTAACCAATCAAAATCGAGCAGACAACTATATAAAGACGTGTATTTTCAAAAGCTGATTAGTCATAGTTTTGCTTTCATTGAAATCGATCGTGTCTTATAACTGTTACACAGCAGTATTAAAAAGCGGTATGGAACATACTAAATATTGTACTACAACCGACGGCACACCACTCGTATTATTTCGATCGGGATGGAGCGTGTTCAGCAACTTCAATGTCGTATGGATAACAATCAACGGCGTCAAATACAATTGTGTGGAGCAATGGTATCAAAGCGAGAAAGAGCGTTACTTCAACGACATGGAAACATATCAATTAAAAATGTCAACATTCAAACCGTCACAGCAGAAAAAATTGGGTTGTCAAATCAAAAACTTCGACGCGGACAAATGGTACGACAATGCGGCGTCAATAATGAAAGAGGGATTACGTGCAGAGATGCAACAGCTACCACATGTTCGAGCGGCATTAATCGGAACGGAAAGCGCATCAATCGCGGAAGCGTCAGAATGGGTTCAGTATTGGGGTGAGCATCGACGACTCGAAAAGAGGGGACGTTTCTTAGTGGAAACGGCAGAACAATTTGGGTGGAATTTGGATGGAATTGAGCGACGAAGCGAAATAACTAATATGACAATAACTTCAAACATTGGATATAGGGTTGACTTGTTATATTTATCATGTGAAGTTGATGGCTTTTATTATATGTTGCGGTTTAATGGTGGTATTTGGAAATTGAAACCTAGAGGAACTATATTAACTTTTTGAAATGGAAAGCTTGTATTAGTTGGTGTTAGGTCAGAATTTGAAGGAAATGAAATTTTTAATAGAGCGAGAGAAAAATTGCAAAAATTGGACTATCAATGCTTCTCAAAACCTCAAGCACATGCTGTAAATGTAGCTGGTTTACTAAGAAGTGGGTTTACCCTCAATTTGACACACCTTTATGAACAACTTAGAGAGAGTTACACAGTAATGTACGAAACAGAACTGCATAATAGCATGAAGCTCACCCTAAATAAAGGTATAGCTTTGATTTTCAGTAGTGGGAATGTAGTGATAACAGGTTGTAAATGTGTAAATGATTTTTATTTGTTGTGCAATACAGTGTATAATATCCTTAAAAGGCTTCAATAAAATATTGTAATCAATCATGGAAGTTGTTGTTGTATGTGACTTGAGCGAACCGGTTGTTGAGTTTCCAACAGCATTTTGTGCAACCAGAGTTAGAGTGCTGGATTTTGAAATTTCCGATAAATATGTAAACATACTGGGAGGCACCGTTGAGTATTTTTCAAACAAGTCGTGGAAACAATTTAAGGTTGAAAAAGGATACTATACAATTGATAATCTATTATCGTACCTAAACATGTTTAGTACCAGCATTGAGTTTACTGTCAACCCTTGCTGTGATATGGTTAGTGTATATTTGCTAGATAACGCAGAAATAAAATTATTTTCCGAAATTCAGGAGTTGTTTGGCTTCGAAAACCCTCATTTGAAAAATGGTAGACACGCAGGGAATAAATGTGTGGATCTTGGAGAGTGCGAACCAACCTTTCTTATGAGCTCATTTGTAAAAGATAGATTGGTGAATGGAAGATACAAACCATTGCTACATGTAATATCAGCACCAAAAAATACTATATCGTTAGACTTGAATAACTGTATATTTAAAGTGCTTGAATTTGAAGTGTTTGACTCTGAATTCAAACCCGTGGAGTTTTTTCAAGGAGCAAAAATTTTCATTCGGTTATTGTTCGCGTAAAGTTCTTAAAAAGGATTAATGCAAGTGTTATACATCAATAAGGCGCTACCTTTGTGCTTCAATTCTACAAAGCTAATGAAGGGTGTACCCAAGAAGAAGAAGAAAAGTCTTAAAAAGGATCGTAAGAAGAAGAAAAGCAAACATGGCAAACGTATGCGGCGTCGAAAAACTTAACTGGCAGGGGAATCAATACCCCGTTCAGCAATCGATCATCTCGACACAGCTGGTGGAAGTCGCATGTGAAACAACGTTACCAAGCATCGATACGGATGATTCGTTTCGTTTTAAAATTGGTAAAAGTGCTTTTGATTTAGTTGATATATCAGAAATTTTCGCATATATTGAATTTCAAATTATAAAGGGTGATGGCAAAGAGATTAAAGAGGCAAATCTTAAATTTACACCATGCAACATGTTTGGCTACGCACTTTTTTCTTCAGTTGAAATGAAAATAAATGGAGAACCAGTAACCTTTAACCAAAAGCATTACCCTTAGATAACGTATATATTGTACATGCTACAGATGAGTGAGGAGCAAAGGAAACAATATTTAGCTGGATGTCTCTATAAACCGGATCAGACGTATATGTTTGATGATCTACAATATAATGAAGGTTCCGTTTATAGGAACGCGTTGACTTCAATGTCACAAAAATGTGAACTGTACTTTCCTATCATTACAGACACACAGTTAACACCCACCTACCAGGGTTTTTGGTTGGTTGGTTTGTTTGGTTTGTTGTTTGGTGTTGGTTTTTTTGGTGGTGGGGTGTGTTTGTTTTTTTTTTTTTCTTTTTTTTTTTATATAATTGTTGTTTTTGTTCGTTCGTTTTCCCTACCCCCAAAAAGTAAATTAGAGTTTAAATTTACTCGAAGTTCACCATCACTGATATTATTGCATGAACCAGCTAATAAACTTTTAGTCCGAATAAACGATTTTAAACTTTACATACCAAAAGCAAGGCTAACAAAACAAGGTCTGGAATGTCAAGATAAAATTTTACATAGTAGTGGGGTTAAATTTCCTAGTATACGGTATAAGATTCAAACGCTTTCAGTAAATAAAGGGTTACAAAACGTGGATTGGACAATTTTTGAAGGAGCACTACCCCGTAGGATATACATTTGGGGAATAACACAAGAAGCATATGCTGGTGCATCAAAATCAAATCTGTTTAAGTTAAGTTTACCAGATATGAATAGTTTTACCGTGTTTATGAATGACGATAGATACCCGTGCAATATATCTTTACCGTGTAAGGCTGGTAATAATATGAGATTGTTTCACAATACATTATATGCATTAAACGGCAGAACAGAAAATTTGGGATTAACTGAAGTTGGCTTTCGACATGGTGCAGATTACCAAATATTTTGTATTGATTTGAGCAGAGATCATAGCAGTGATTGCAATTATCTTTCAAACACACCAGATGGACAATTGAGGCTTTCTATTGATTTTGCGGAAGAGTTGAAAAAGGCTATTGTGATTTTCGCAATGGGAGAATTTACAGCTGAATTGAATATTAACTCAAATAAAGAAGTATTTTGGAATAAAATGTCTTAAATAGCTTTAGAAAGCAGTTGAATCAACCATGGATAACAAACGTTTTATTCTATTGTATGCTGTATTATTTGTAGCTGTTGTTGTGGAGACGGTTATATTGTTCATAAGTGTAAAGCGTAGCACTACTACCACGTGGAACCTCGAAAATTGCACAAACAGTCTATGCTTCGACGATTGGACAAACGGATCAAGCGAAAAATGGGGCCCGGCAAATGGTTATGATATTAAATGGATCAATAAAACATCATCAAATCTACATTTCAACGTTCGACTCAAACCACCTAAAGGTCTTAAATGGAACGCACAGATGGTTTATCTATTCGACGTATTTGAACATTTGTTTATGAAACTATCGATTCCATATCAACACGGACTTATATTGGTACGATCGGTAGGTATTTATCGTGGATACACATTCACCAACCAGTATATGGGAGCAAGATTTATGAAACATCTGGTAACGTACGATTTGGATAAAGTGATTCGTCAACGATACATTGGAATTAATATTCGTAAAGCGTATGGAGCAATACGTGCGCAACGTTTATCTTCAAAAGGACATTGATTATTGGCAACACCGGGTGGATGAGTTTCCACGTCAATGTGAAGCAACAGGCGACTATATCGACGGGCGATCGAAAGAGGAAGAAAATTTGTTGAAGGTTCAACGAAAACGGCATGCGATTATCAAAGCGGTGGAATTTATAACGAAGAATGAAAACACTTTTAAACAGTCTTTGTATGAATTATCATTATCATACCCTATGTTGTATGTTGATTATTATAATGATATTATTAAGCTGTGTTATATGTTTGATTTGCAGTAAAAAAAGAAAAAACATAATGGTAGCCAATACCGTGTATACGGTGTAAAGCCATCTGATGATTCCTTTGGCAGGGATGAAATGTTTATATATACCAGTGTATTTCAATTTATTAAATCAGTTTACACTTTCATTCATCCAAGCTATGTTTCTCCACCTCAGTAAACACTTTGTACATGGTCATACTGGTCACGTTGCCAGTGGAAATTCACGTCTCATAAACGATTACAAGGCAAATATCTACGAAACGGTGTTCAATGGCGATGATCACTTCAAGCGGCAAGATAACCGGATGGAACACTTCAAAATATTCGACAAAGTCATTGGTATCGAGGATGGACAGGTGAACCAGGCTACATATTATGTGTGGTGACAGAAGGCAACGTAGTCATAACGGCATTCGTGTACGACCACCCAGTTCATGCGCGGCGACGAAAGTATCAATTGGTGCATCAATATGGTGCTAAAAGGGAATAAATGAAGATATTTATACCTTATGTGTTATGTTTATATATGTGTATGTATATATTATACTTCATTTGTATTATTGTGTATGTAATTTTCTCAATAAAGAAAAACAAAACGTAGCGGTAGCCTATAACCGCCTGATGAGGCCTTTGGTACGGCCGAAACGTTTGAACTAGCAATATACATATATGCATGTTATATATATTAAACATTAAATATATGTATTACTACATACGTATGGCAAGCCAAAATCCAATTCAAAGTTGTATGTATGTTTATGTGTGTATGTATTTATTTGTATATCTCTATGTTCATAAAGTAGACATATATATATACATGTATGCTATACATATATACCTATACATATATACATATAAATAAGAGTAATGCCCAACACATGACTCACCACCACCGGTCCCCACCGGTGGGGGGAGGGTAAAACCAACATTTTTCATCTACTTATTTGGACTGACAAATGTGGTAAAGCTTTTGACGAACTAAAAACTGCATTAACCAACGCTCCGGTATTAATATTTCCTGATTTTGATAAAAGTTTTTATTTACACACTGATGCCAGCGGTACAGACTTTGGCGCTGTACTTAGCCAGTATGTAGATGAAACATACCGACCCATCGTATATGCAAGTAGAACACTGCAAAAGGCTGAGAGGAATTACCCTGTTGTTGAACAGGAAGCATTAGCAATTGTTTGGGCTGTTGAGTACTTCCGACCGTACATACCCCGTAAACCTTTCACAATTTTATCCGACCACCGACCACTAAAATGGCTACTCGAACATCAACATACTTTGTTGTTGTTGTTGTTGTAGCCGACTCCATCAATGCTGGTTCTTATAGCTGTAGAAATGCTGCCACTGCTGTAGGATCAGTCCACAAGCTTTCTTCTGGCAGGTTTGTCGGGTTTTTAGAGCAGTTGAACAGATGTTTGACATCGTGGGGGCCTTTTTTGCAAGCTGGGCATACGTCGGGAATGGTGCTATCCAGTCGGTGACGATAGCTGTGTAGCCTGTAAGAGTATCCTGACCTAAGCTGGGACAAGATGACTCTCGATTTCCTTGACAGTTCCTTCTCTTGTTCGTTGATGGGTGGGGGTGGGTAGCCTCCAAGCACCACCGGAACTTTGTGTGCTGCTTTTGCTTTCTGCACTATTTTCGTGTGCGTTTCTTTCATCTTCTTTTTGATTTCTTCTTCCGGCAGGCTCTGTGGAAGAGTTTTCTTCAGAACTTCTGCTTTTGATTTGATGGTGTGTTTCATTTTTCGTGGTCGTTTGTTGGCTGTGGCTATTTCATGGCATGGATGTTGGGCATCACAGCATTGGAAGAAGTACTGGCAAGTGAGAAGGACGTTGTGCGCTTCCACTGGAAGGGTGAGAGTCTCGGCATGTAGGTGGTTTTCCGATGCCATCCGAAGGCTGCCGGTTGCCGTGCGCAGTGCTTGGTTTTGTAACCGCTGAAGCTTCGTAATGTTGCTTTTTGCACAGTTTGGGAACCATGCGGGGCAACAATAGTTTATGATTGAGCGACCCACCGCTTTGTACGTCATCAGCATTGTTTCTTTGTCCTGACCCCATGTTGATCCTGCTAATGCCTTTAGAATGTTAACTCTTTGACTGACCCGACCGCAGGTGTTGTCCACGTGCCATTTGAAAGAAAGGGATGTATCCAGGGTCACTCCAAAGATCTTTGGCTGCTGGACGATAGGGATCTGCGTGCCATGAATGATGATGTTCAGGGGGTAGCGATGTTCCCCTTTATGTGGCATCAGAAGCGTGGCTGTGGATTTTGAAGATGATATCGCCAGGCCCCGTTCTTCGAAGAAGTCCACTAGCTTCGGAAGATATTGGTTCAGCTTTTGTTCGATAGACGAGACTATCGGTCCGCTGCTGTATATCGTAAAGTCGTCGGCATATGAAACAATTTTGATGCCAGGAGGGGGTTTTGGTGCCTGCGAGACGTAAAAGTTGAATAGGGCGGAGAGACTATGGACCCTTGAGGAACGCCCATGTACACTGTTTGGAACTGTGACGTTTCACCGCGGAACGATGTTCTGGCTTGTCTTCCGTGAAGGTAGTTAGCCATCCATCTCTGCAGACCTTTAGGGAGGGCAGTGTGATCCATGTCTTCTAGCAGTTGACGATGTATGACCATATCGAAAGCTTTTGTGAGGTCCAGAGCGACTACTATAGTTCGTTCAGGGCTGGACTTGTTAAAACCCTCGACAGCTTGGTTGACTAGCTTGGTCATGGCTGTGGCTGTTGAGTGGCCTTTTCTAAAGCCATGCTGGTGCTCTTCTGCTGGAGGATGTGTTTGAAGTGGTTCCAGGAGACATTTCTCTAGGACCTTTACAGTCGGGCTCAGGAGAGACACTGGGCGGTAAGACTTGCATTCTTCCTCCGCTTTGCCTGGTTTGAGCAGAGGTATAATGGTCGACTTTTTCCATGAAGCTGGGATGATACCTATGTGGAGCGACGTATTGAAGATGTTGGTGAGGTACCTGATCCCTCTGGGTCCGAGGTGCTTCAGATGGAACATACTTCATCCATCAACATACTTCATCCAGATTAATACGATGGGGTTTGAAAATACAGGAGTATAACATTACTATTGATTACACTCCAGGTAAAGACAACGCAGTAGCTGATGCGTTATCGAGAATGCCTTTTCATATTTGCGCTGTACGCAAGAGTGGTACAAGATCGCAACCAACTTTAAGCACAAACTTTCTCGCCCGAATACCAGGTTGTGACATTAAAACGCTTCAACACGAAGATGAGGACATCAGTACCTTGATAGAAATACTTAGGAATAGACGTCAATCTGATGTAAGTACAGACTATCTTATAAGAGATAATTTACTTTTTAAGAAATATAAGGATCGTGAGCTTTTAGTTATACCTACAGACCTACAACCAGAAATTTTAAAAATTCACCATGACGATATCTTTGGCGGACACTTAGGAGCAAAAAAGACACTTTCCAAAATTAATAGGGATTATTATTGGCCCAAAATGGCTAGGGATGTTACTAACTATGTTAAAGCTTGCGTTTCGTGCCAAACTAAAGAGGGGTCTGTTAATACTAACAGAGTGCCACTGCAGCCGGTTCCAGTAGCTAAGCCATTCGACAGGATAGCGATCGACTGCTTAGGACCACTTCCACAAACATTTACATGAAAAAATATATTGTTGTCATCAGTGAATACCTGACAAAGTGGATGGAAGCGTATGCCACTACACACATTACAGCATTAACCATAGCGAAAATTTTAGTGGAGAAGTTCATGTGCATTCATGGTTCATCTAGAGCTATCCTGACTGACCGAGGTACTAACTTTTTAAGTGAACTGATTGCGCAAGTGTGTAAAATACTAAACACACGTAAATTTAATACCACACCGTTTAATCCAAAATGTGATGGACTGGTCGAAAAATTTAACCATACACTGGCAAACATGATTTCTATGTATACGAATCATACACAAACTGACTGGGATGAATATTTACCGTTTATACTTTTTGCTTATCGGACTAGTAGTTACGAGTCTGCTAAAGAAACTCCGTTTTTCTTACTATATGGCAGGGATCCGTATTTACCGTCGGACACCACATTATTACAACTGACAGACACAATTAAGGATCCTGACAATTATCCGCAACAAATATTTAAAAAACTTACAGTAGCGTGGGATGTAGCTACAAAATCAATAAGCGCAGCGTAGGCTACTAAATAGAAACGCTACTATGACCAAAAGTCCAAACCACATGTTTTCGCAGTAGGAGAACGTGTGCTATTACATAGGATAAAACGCAGAAAAGGTGTTATAAGCAAGTTTGATCATCCCTGGAGAGGACCCTACAGGATCTTGGAATTAACCAACACTACCGCGGTGATCCGGTCTTGTGATTGCCCGGAAAAACCTTCGTTCCGCGTTAATATTAATCACATTAAGCGCTTCTGCGAACCATATATTCCACAGATAGGAACTAAATTGATAGCTAGCAAACAAACCCATTATAACCAGCCAAAAGGGTTACCGACTGAGCAACCAACTGAGCTAGTTCAAACCAATGGCACTGAAAATATTCATATTAATACAAAATATAACTTAAGACCACGGACTAAATAGCTACATAACTGGTCACATAATATTTCAGCATACTCGACAACAATCAACGCAATCGACACTGTCACGTACTTTGCCAAACCAAAAACGGACAAACTATGAGATCAGAATGCAACCAGAGAAATTACCAACGTACTACCAAGAACGCTATGGCAGGGAAGTTAAAATCGTAACGTTTGAGAATTTTTTCAGTTATGGTAGTGAATGTTTGGTACGCGAAACATTCGCACGAGCTGACATTATCGCAATACAAGCCCTGTTCTTCATACAACTAGCTCATCGCATCAAACAGCTTAGCATCGCTGAGATACGAACATACCTACGTCACCAAATAGCGAAGAAAATACTGCATTTTATCTTTGTACCACTAGACTACAGTAGCGATGAACAGAACTTAAAACTTACACAAATGATGGACTTAATTACCCGAGCTTCACAACAACAACTAATCGATGTACTAACTAATTATCACGATACAAACACTGCTGATTTAAATCCTTGGCAGCTATTTGTTACGAACATTCGCATTGTTAGCATACCATTCCACGAACAAACTAATTCATATCCTGACGACACGACAACAACTTATGAACCAACTACATGCAAACAATCATCATCAGGATCATCAGTTTTTCTCGAAGAATCAACTATAGAGTTGGAGGAAAACTTACTAGAAGATTCGGATATAAGTTATATACATGTGGAAGAACCAGGTGACGCAAACGTAAAGGAAACATCTAAATGTAATGATAAAGTTCCAGAATTATTATAAAAAATAAATTAAATACAACATGAAGAGAGAAATTTCAAAGAAAAATATCCGACAGACTTATTAATAACAAAGTCAACTATTTCTGAGTTATTGAACAACGTATCTGATAGTTTTACACAAATGCGCGACGTGTTACGATCTTTAATTCTACATAACGATGAACGCTTCGCAGAGTTAGAATCAACTGTGCATCAGATGTCACTCACCATCGAGAACCAAAACTTGGGATGTTCAAGACAAAAATATAACTCTGGATAGCAATAGCCATAATGTAACTATATTTTCAATTTTACTTGACTGTCACTTCAAATTCAAAATTTATAGCTTATGGAAACATTATGTGATATTATTACGGTTATTTATTAAATATCTAGCTGGTACGTTAATAATATTTCGGGTTACGCGTTATCAATAGCTCCTGTCTTAAGGCGGAGGAAATATAGTGAATCATATATTTGACGATATTAATTGGAAATATTTTGGTTATGTAATAATACAATACTGAGATTACGATTACTTGCTTACGATTGTCTATCCATTTATTTGGTTCAATTGGAATATATGTATATATTCGGCTGCTTCTTCAGAGAGAATCAATTTTTTTGGTTAACTTCATGTGCCTATCTTCAACGTTTGTTGGCGTTGCGACTATTGGTGTTATCTGTGCTTTAGTAACGAGTGCTGTTCAAAGTTGGGTGAGTGTTTGAAACATTTCTAATTAGCTGGTTTAGCATTACCTTGGCTTAACCACGAGACGTAGTAGAATCATTTCGCATTGTTTTCCGCTCTAGTAGACGGGGTGCATTATATTAAACTGACCCAGAGGTTACATTTTGGAGGTCGTACTGGGGACGCTCAAAATTAACTAAGCCCAATTAAGCTAATAATACGCTAATATAATAAGGTTACAACATACATAAATTTGCCTATATCGGTAACATTTAAGTTACTTACTATCTAGCAAAACACAGGTTCCAGCTCCGTTCCAAAGGCATTGCACATCGCTAGTTCTGGAAGCTCTTCTAGGCCTACCTAAAAGCCTTCGAACGTACTTCGTTCTAACTCTCGGGAGTGATACTCACTCTAATTAATTCTGCACTAACCTTGCACCAGTGTTTATTTGCTTATAAAGCGCGCCGGTCTGGCTAAAGCAATGTCAACCTCTTCGGAACGAACCGACAGTCTTCTAAGGGCTCTTGAGAAACAAAATGAGCAGATTTCAAAAATTTTAAGGACCAAGCTGAGGTATCTGAAAATATAGGTACGCTACAAGAACAAATCACAGACATTGATGTACTGACAAACACTTCTCCATCCTACCAAACTGACTTAACACTGTATCATGGTGAGATAGGTGAAGATTTTAAGCAATGATTTGAAATCTTTGAACTAGTTGCTAATGCAAACAATTGGAACGAAGCGCGGAAAGCTAAGGTACTTCCAGCATATCTAAGAGGTATGGCACTAGAGTGTTATCGAAGTTTGTCGGATCCAACTAAACGTAGTTATAATGCACTGACTAACAAATTACTTGAACTTCTACAAGCACCCGAAAGAGAAAAATTTAAACGCAATGAACTGGTAAGGCGCAAACAACTAACCACCGAAGGTGTAGGTGACTTCAGACAAGCAATAAAGGTTTCGGCACGTGGTGCGTGGCCAGGAATTGACCAACCTACACGAGATGCCTTTGCATGCGATTTCTTCATTGAAGGTTTACGTGACACACGAATGAAAAAGTTTGTACTATCAAAAGAACCTAAGTCACTTGAAGAAGCTATTAAGTTGGCTGAAAGAGAAAAAGCGCAACTTAGGTTACTAAGCACTAACACTACATCCGTGATTACTGACACACAAAATAATGAAATAAACGCAATTAAAAACGCACTTAAAGGACTTATAGACACACAACAAACTATGTTACATCAGCTAACTTCCAAACAGGACAAAAGAGTATCCTTTGTCGAACATACTGTTGGTTCTACTGCTTCTGAATCAGAAGATCATAAGTATAAGGCATTAAGCATAGAAACTGAAAGACTTCATAGTCGGTTGGATGGCTTATTTAGGTCACAAAATAATAGGCGATAAGACAGACAACGATCACCCCGACGGAACTATACCGGGAGGTCTACTTACACTGGCAATATACGTTGTGAATATTGTAGGGGTAGCCACCATAGTTACGCCTGCCCTAAGAAACCAAGGTCTATTCGATTTAGAACACCAACGCCAGACAGGCGTGAGACTTTTTATCGATCACACTCATTTTCACCGCAATACCGTCAATCTGAAAGCGGCAATGCTGGGGTTACAAAAGATTCGTTTACCGGATTTAATCGCGAACACACACTTTCACGGGACAGGAATGACAGACGATATGTTAGTGTTGTTAACACTGATGAACATGTTTCACTAAAGGCAGAAAATGAAGCCTTTAGGGATCACTTACAACGGTTAAGAGATGCCGGTTGTTCTAACTATGTAAATGGGATAATAGTTGGTGACACACATTTATCTTTTTATAACACCTCTTATCAACTAAAACAATTAGCAATATTATCAGTAATACTATTAGTATCAACATTTTACATACCTTTATTAGGAGAACACTATAATTTTTGTCAAGGTGGCACAAGTGGACATGCCATTGCAATGCCACAAACACTCACTTGTACATCACCGCGTGCACATGAAATTGAAAAGCTGACCGTAAACCTCTATATACCAAGAATCAAACCTATTCTGCGGAATGCCAGGAAATGTTCGTTAGTACGCAGGAGGATATGTACAAACACATGGTTTTTCGGTTCTAAGGGCTTAGTGCTTGATGAAATTGAACATACATCTGTGGATATAACAACGTGTGTCACGGCATACAAGGAAAAACTTTATAAAAATCTAAGTCTTAAACAAACATCAAACGTTACTTGGTCAACAGCACAAACATTGCAAGTTAAATACAAGTGGTGTTGTTATGATTACTATCATTCAATTGAGAACTTACTACTGGAATTTGGAACGGTAGCTACCTTCGACGGACTGCATCTAGTAAGCATATTGGGTAACTTAGGTGGTTGTACTACGCAGCTGACACACTGTCAAACTCATAGCGCGACTTTTATTTGGATTATGGCATTCCCTGTTGGGTTGCTTTGTCGCTACCAATCAAAGGGTACATACGTTGCTAAAATCAGTAATGATCACGCAATTATAGATATGGTGCAAGGCGCATTCACGTTAACTAACAATATTATAGTAGAACCACAATTTCGCCCAAGCAATCTTCATGATACA
>JASANE010005435.1:0-15423 GCA_030248225.1 Trileptium ribeirensis | reverse complement strand
TGTTGTTGGTGTACTTCGTTCAGTTACGTATTGCTAGTGAAGGCGATTGCTCGGTGTACATAAGCTGTACACCACTGCGAACCATTCCGCTTGTGATGGCATGGTAGAACGATTCAATCGTACGTTAGAAGCAATGGTTAGTCTACATGTTAACACGAATCAAGATAATTGGGACGAAATTTTACGGTATGCATGTTTTGCTTATCACAGCAGCATTCGCGAATCAACGAACGAAACGCCCTTCTTTATGAATTAAAGTCGAGATCCAATGCTGGCAATCGACGTGCTGCTATACAAGTAGAAATCCGTTTCAAGCGAGGAATATTGCTCAGAATTGTGTGACCACCTAAAACGGTCTGAGAGTTGGCTAAAAAGTAATGAAAGCAGCTAAAGCAAAGCGGAAACGTAAACATGATAAAAACGCATTGAACCTGCCATTTCCAGAAGGGGGTCGCGTTTACTTATTCACACCAGTGATGAAGGACTAAGCCAAAAAGTTGGTACGGTTTTACGGCGAACCGTTTAGAATAATCGATATTTCGTCAGATGATACAGGAGCCACCATAGAACCAACCGCTGAAACAACTAAGGGTGTTACACGGCGGGCTAATGTTCGCCGACTTAAGCGAGTGCATGAACGAGATATGTCACTGGGCGACGAGCCAGAAAGCGGCGTTGAAATCCAAAGTTCAGAGTTAGACCAAAGTACCGGGGTGACGGAAAAGACGGATGGTAAATCAAACACAACACGAAGTAATATCGACGACACAAGCAGGTTGAGCGACGAAACTACACTAACGCAAAATATTAAAAAAGGGGATAAGTTGGATCATGTAAGTACCAGCAACATGTAGTCGAACATGGTCGCAGCACTAGACTGATTAGTGTACAGGGAAGGAACGTTGTGAAACAGACACAGGAAATACAGAAAGCAACACAGCTTCGCAGAGCGTGGCTAAGTACCGGGATGACGGAAAAGACGGATGGTAAATCAAACACAACACGAAGTAATATCGACGAGACAAGCAGGTAGAGCGACGAAACTACACTAACGCAAAATATTAAAAAAGGGGATAAGTTGCATCATGTAAGTACCAGCAACATGTAGTCGAACATGGTCGCAGCACTAGACTGATTAGTGTACAGGGAAGGAACGTTGTGAAACACGACACAGGAAATACATAAGGTAACGCAGCTCGCAGAGCGTGGTTAAATTCCAGAGCAGTAGGAGGAAAGGAATACAAATAGCTGGCGAAAGCAAGACTCGGAGATTAGCAGATGTTTATAAATCCCATGGCACGTTTCGGAATACTAGCCACGATGTAACAGTCGTTATAATTTAGGTACAAGGTCATAATAAAATATGTTCGATTTGCCGATACTAGTATTTATACAAAGTATTCGTATCTAAGAGGCCGGATCAAAAGAATGGTTTAATTTCATATTTACTGGCTCCAAGTTGTACATGTTTTTTGGAAAATTTTGGATAGCGTACCTGTCAAGAAAACGAAACCTTCTAAATTATTTATACAATTTTACTAGGCAGGTGGGTGGTGCAAATTAGTTGCACCACGGGGAAAACTGATCCGTTACTTTGTATACAAGTATTACTAAGATTTAAATTTTGGAATTTTGGTATATATCGTCTTCCAGAAGAACCGAAGAAAGCGGGAGCGATGATGCTGTAACGTCACAAAATTGTTGCATCGGAAAGTTGTGTCAGGCAAACGTAACAATCAAATGAAGAAAAGAGTAGTCATGTTAGCGGTCGGTCTGCTTTCAGCTAGCCTTCCCCAGGGATATTATATTGTAATTATGAGGGGAGTTAATGCGTCGTTCACAGAGATCTGCGTGCACGAAGAGCACACCGTAAGCTATTGCAAAGACGATATATTTTCGTTATGTTATTGCAGAGTGTAAAGCTTTTCTGTTTTGGTTCCAACAATAGCGTTGCCCATAAATATTGTTGTTGCAATAACGTTTGCTTTTAGTGCACCCAACAAAGAAACTATATTGTTGTTGCAACACCAATAGCTTGCTCAATGCCATTGTAGCGACAATAGAATCTAACATAAATGCAGCGACAATAGTTTTCTCGGCTAATGTTAGCAACATTAGCAGTTTCGGATATATTTAACTGCAACATAATGCTGGCTTCTATTGCATTAACGATAAAAATTTGGTAGCTATTGTAACGACAATACCATCCTTCCAGCTTGATATTGGTCCCGCTCCAGTTTGATTTTGGTGCCCCGTCCAGTTGGATATTTGTGTATCCTCCAGTTTGATATTGGTGCCCCCTCCAGTTTTATTTCCAAGATTTGACAACTTGCTTATGGCTTTTTTGGCAACCGGCATTTTTTACACATAGTAGGAACCGTTCGCTAACAAAAAAGGAACTCGCGTGGAGAACACATCTACAGTGGTAACCCAATAAAAGCGAAAACCAAACTAAATATGCCGCAGAGCTCGAATCGCAGCTTAAGCTTTAAGCATAAAGGAAATGTAGTTTCTAATGATTCGGGTGGTATTGCTATCATTGCTTATAAAATAAACATACAATGGTTTCTATCAGAAGCGCTTTCGAACGGTTCGATAAAGTGCACCAAATCAGACACCTAAATGTCTTTGCTTGTTTAAAAAATAGCAAAATTAATCGCGAATGGATTTACCCTGTGGGTAATTTATTTATGCTGCTTTTTCGGGCGCTTGCAATTTTGATGCTTGGTGCGGATACCCTCGGCGCCTATGGGTTCAGCGTTTGGGGCTTCATCAGTAATGTTAGACAACCTGTCTGGGAGTGGGAGGGTAACCTTCTAAAAGCGTGTATGTATCAGGTAAGCCATATATTCTTATGGTGAAAGATAAATTTGTGAATTCGACCAAACCCACGATGGTGGTTTAACTGCTGCGTGCATAGCTAGCGGCAGTCTTCGTAAGTTTAGTACTTTAAACAAAATTGGCAGATCGTGACGTTAAATTTTTGAGCTATTTATGTTTATGTTGTTTGAGAACCGCGACATTATACAATGTTCAAAGATGGAGTTCCTGGCGATACAGTGCCGTCCAAGAGGTATATCGGTTACAGATACATTCAATTAACAAATGTATCGTTTGCGTCTACCATTATCTGAAAATCATTATATTCTCAAATGCAATAAATGACTGACTTATGACTGATAATTATGAGGGGAATGAAGGAATATTTTCTGAAAAAAGTCTCCATTTCCATGACTGGTGAGATCACTGTAATGTATTACAAGAATGAGCAGTAGTCTACTCAAAACTGGGAATATCAAATATGAAATTTGAAAACAGATGACGCGTGAGAATTCAAATATGAGAAGCAGGAACCAAAATCTAATTAATATAAGAGGACCCCCTGAGCAAAGAGATAGTTTTTGTACAACAGAGTAGATTTATTGTTTTAACTTTAATGCGCAGTCTTACTATTTGTTTTCATAGTTGCTACCTGAACAACATTAGTAGTATATCAAAAGCTATGGCGATGTAAAAAAATAACTGAAAATATATGCAGTATTTAGCTCCCAAATCTTTTTGTTAAAGTTTAATGGATTTTACCTTGTTAATTCATGTCAGTCTGACAAATTAGCATAGACATTTTCGACATACCGAATATGTGGGAGCTAATTTTTATATTGATTTTTTGAAATCGCCATATCTGGAGTAGGAAAAACGGTTTATTAGATGCGTATAAGGAAATGAAGTGTACACACACTCTCATTATTCATCATTTACAATAAGTCCTAATTATGTCACGCGTTCAAATGGGCTAGCTACTATGTCACGTATACAGTCCAGCTTGACTACTAAAATTTTGAATATCCTAGCTAGGCTATGCGTTTGTCATCGAGTGTCGAGCCGGACTGTACTTTTGTCACGAGGCGTTCAGCTGAGCCCTTTAACTTAAGCCAGAGACTATTTAGTCCGCGAACATTACGATTCACTATGCGTATCTAAATAATGCTCCAAAAGCGGCATACAGCTTAAAACGTTAATTGTATATATTAAAACAAATATATAACTTAGAATTAACGTGAAAATACTATAGAATAAAATGCTATTACACTAAGCACAATACTAAATAAAATTTCTCAGTTGACAGTTCCGGCGGACGATGCGTTTGTCATGAAGAGCCTAGCTAAGCTCTCTGATTGTCACATTAAGACTAGCTAACCTATAAAAATGTACCATAGCAGTCCAGCTAAGCTTTAGTTCACCCGAACTAATTAGTTAGACGCGTGACATAAGTTGGCCTTGGCGCAATATCGTAAATGATGCATTAGAAACTGCAGCTTGAAACACATTTCGCTGTTACTATATTGTAATGACATTATATCGGGCAAAATTGTTGTTTAAGATGTCTGTGCAGCTTGGAGTCTCGGTTATTGCATTTATTTTACGATTGGATGACTGCAAAATAGGCGCAGAACCCGGCTGGAGAGGGATGGACGCAGCTTTATTAAGATATCTAGGGCCGTGATCACTTGGTATTCGTACCTGGGGTCAAAATGCCTGACTAAACATCAATTTTTATTTACTGTTCTTCTAACAGTATCCTATCTTTCTTTAAAGCATGAATTATATTTTTGTCACTATTGTAATCCACACTGTTTCATGTGCCATGACGCATATTCCAAAGTATTTTTTATGCACAAAATTTGAATCCCATTTTCATGTCGTCTGCAAAATTCAGAAGGAATAAATGTGCGTGAAGACATAAGAAACTTGTAATGTGGCAGTAAACGTAATGTGACATCACCAACCATCCTATTTTATAATAACTGATGTGAAATCGAAAACCATTGTTGGAAAAATGTACGGAATTTGAAACTGTTTCTCTCGCAAACCCAAATTAATAAAATCAAACGGAAGGGCCAGAAATTGCTCAAATTGTAAGAACTTCATTTTGGCGATTTTAAATTTGCGGAAATACCAAAATCAATATTGTTTTTGCAATAGTCTTTATTTAACTGATGTCGGGGTTGCAAAAAATACTAAAATCCATCCATCACGGAATGAGTTATGCCGTATCACATGTGAACAATAAGTACTATTGCGAAGTCAAAAGCAACTTGGGGTTTCCTAAAATCCACCGGCCAGAAATTGTTCAATATTGAAGATACAATGGAAATTTTGGTACCATTCGGCTCAGCTCGATGACATAGTTGAGACGATAGAAATGTAGGCAAAATTTATGACAAAAATTATTTTTCGGTTTTTTGGGCTCCCAAAGTAGCTATTTTGAACACCATTCGACTCAGCTCCACGAATGATATAATATTATACATTTATCGAAAAAAATTTATTCGAGAATTTTGGCTACTTATTGGGAACCCAAAAAATGGGAGAAATTTTATGTTATAAATTCTGCCAAAATGGATATTTTCTGAACCGACTCATAGAGCTGACTGGCATGTTACCAAAATTTCCTCTGTATCATAAAATGCACCAATTTCGGGCGGTGAACTTTAGGAATGACCCCAAAATTTGAATAAATGTCACTCTGTAGACTAGCACGTTTTCAACAAAACATATGCTGATGAAAGGGAGCGCAATGCGATTAAATGTTTGGTAATCACATATCACAACGAATGGTGATTTTATGGAACCAACAAGCCTAAACTAAAACCAACCTATAATGATTATGATCTAACCCAACCGATTTCGCCTTTTGCTCGCTTATGTAGTCCTTAGGACAGTAGCCAACTGGTGGAAATTCGGTGGCCTGCTGGAGTGTTGCCATCGTTACAGTATATTCAGCAAGGTAGTAATGTGTTATTTCGATGAAATACACAATAAGAATTCAGAAAAAATGCATTTTATAAAACCCTAACTTGTAATGATCATGATCGAACCCAACAGATTTCGCCTTCTGTTCGCTTATGTAGTCCTTAGGACAGTAGCGCCAACTGGTGGAAATTCGGTGGCCTGCTGGAGTGTTGCCGTCGTTACAGTATATTCAGCAAGGTAGTATTGTGTTATTTCGATGAAATACACAATAAGAATTCAGAAAAATGCATTTTATAAAACACTAACTTGTAATGATCATGATCGAACCCAACAGATTTCGCCTTCTGTTCGCTTATGTAGTCCGTGGGACAATAGCCAACTGGTGGAAATGCGGTGGCCTGCTGGAGTGTTGCCGTCGTTACAGTATATTCAGCAAGGTAGTCTTGTGCTATTTCGATGAAATACACAGTAAGAATTCAGAAAAAATGCATTTTATAAAACCCTAACTTGTAATGATCATGATCGAACCCAACAGATTTCGCCTTCTGTTCGCTTATGTAGTCCTTGGGACAATAGCCAACTGGTGGAAATTCGGTGGCCTGCTGGAGTGTTGCCGTCGTTACAGTATATTCAGCAAGGTAGTCTTGTGTTATTTCGATGAAATACAAAGTAAGAATTCAGAAAAAAATGCCTTTTATAAAACACTAACTTGTAATGATC
Source organism: Trileptium ribeirensis (assembly GCA_030248225.1). Taxonomy (NCBI): domain Eukaryota; kingdom Metazoa; phylum Nematoda; class Enoplea; order Enoplida; family Thoracostomopsidae; genus Trileptium; species Trileptium ribeirensis. The sequence goes on along the minus strand of JASANE010005435.1, from coordinate 8,949 downwards.
ATGATCGAACCCAACCGATTTCGCCTTTTGCTCGCTTATGTAGTCCTTAGGACAGTAGCCAACTGGTGGAAATTCAGTTGCCGGCTGGATTGTTGCCGTCGTAACAGTATATTCGTCAAGGTAGTTTTGTGTTATTTCGAATGAATACAAGATAACCATAACCAAAGAACAAACCAGGACACATATCCAAAGCAGTTTGAGGTGGAAATTGTGGTGAATTAGTATATCTTTAACTCCGTGGAAATAGAGCTTTTCAAATCTCATATTATCATCTGAGGTGCTTTATTAAAATATTTACATTCTGTAATTTTTAATTGTTAACTGTTTAATTGTAAAAATGCAAGCCATGCAGTTCTCGATATATTAAGCGTAAGCCGTAGCCTTAACCTAAGCTAAGGTCCTTGTAGGAGAGATACACTATAAACCAAAGTCGGTGGGTGACCGCCCCTATGCTGTTCTATTCTGTTAATTTTAATTGAATTTTAATATTCTATAATTGTAATTAAGAGATTGGGTTGTGGGGTGCGAGAAAGTTACCGTATAGCAGCCAAGTGTGTCTATATTGCCTTAAGCTGAATTAATACTAGGTCTCCGAGTTCCCAACTACCACAAAAATTGTTCTACTTTTATGATAACTGAAAAAACGATAAACAAAAATAAAAACAACATGCAAAACCAGAAACAGAATCTTCGTTTCTAGAGCTATGTAAAAAAATTGCCATTATACTAGTCGCTTCAAGATTATAGTGCAGAAACGAACAGAATTTAATTCGTTTGCACCGTTCGCAACGCAAACTTCAGATTGGACATAGCCAAGAGTAGTAAAAGTCACAACTAACTGACCATATCTTTGCGGTAAAAATAGCATAATGGGATATGCTTCTATTTTATAAGGCTGTAGATTTGCTCACAGTACAGGGGTGTGCTGCTTTAAGTGCATTCCTGAAATCTATTCGATAACCTTTTTAGCAACTGAATAAGAGAAAAAAAAACTACTAATTTTGTGATCGCGTAGGTATTGCTGTTGTTAAGGCTTGCGGATGACGGAAGGTGTTTGGTGTAAATTTCAAGAGTAGATGTACATATAAGCCACATGTTATATGGTCGATATTTTTCCAACATCGTCCAAACCATGGCATAGATTAGTAAAAGCAATATTGTCGACCAAGATTTGCATATGTTTCATTGTCGTAATATATGGTTTTGGAATTATTACTTCTGTTCAAGGTCAAGGTTTTAAGGTTCAAGTGGCTACTGCGGAATTCATCTCTATATAGGTGCAGCTATAAAATACGGGGCTACATAGTTTCCGGTTGAAATACGATGGAAAACCTCCAAATGTTACTGCTATCATCTGTAGCTTTGCAAAGTATACTTCGATTTGCTCAAAGTTCAACTATGAATAAATTGATATCTATTAATTGAGTTAGTTAGTTGGGTTACTTGCCCATTGTGTTATTGATTATTACTTATCTATTGATCTAAGTATTTGTCATTGTTTTACTGGCTAGCAGAATTAATTAGAAGCAAAGGCGCTAAACCCAACGGTCCTATCGCGGCATCTAGTAGATACCGATACTTATCGCGGCATCTAGTAGATACCGATACTTATCGCGGCATCTAGTAGATACCGATACTTATTATACCAAAAAATAAAAAATTTAGGAACACAAACATGCTATGCTGCGTTTAAAATTTTTAATGCTAGCTGTGTGGTATTCAAGCTAAATTCTTCAAATAGTAAACATTAGCGTAGGCAAATTATAGCTGTTACATGTGCGCTCCTAATTAGATTACCAGTCTTCGTAAAAGAAGATTTGGGTTGATATTTACGCAGTAACAATACATAAATATATGCCATGCCCATAAATATTTTATTAAACTTGTGGTATGCTAAATTTTGATTAACCCTTTACGTCCTGAAATAATTTTCACTTCCAGTAACGATTATAGGTCGGCACCAGTTGTTCAACTCTGAACGCTCGTAAGAGCTACACATTTACTAGCTATGGAGCTATCTATGTAGCTGCAAATTGGTCATATAATATGATTTTTAGCCCTTTCATGCCGGAATTAATTTGTGTATCGTACAACGTTTGACAAACTCAAGCCTGTGTCAGGGATCGAACCCGGAACGTACGGGTGAAACTTGTGTACTCAAACCGCTGAGCAATCTGGGAGCTGTTGCTCGGTTAGAAACCTCGCAACATGAACGAATAACATCGCATGTTCAAACGTATGACATACGACAAACTCTGTAAACACATCCACTCGCAATATGCGTTAGGTTCATTTGTCCTAGCCGGCATGAAAGCATTAATTCTATTAAAAAGCGAGCTAACAATACAACACGCACATCATACAGAGAATTTGGTTAGTAGAGAACTTGGCAACGTAATTGGTTATTACAGAACAGATGTTGGCGTTAAAGGTTTTAAAATATCACATGCCGTTGGTATCGGGAGTGCCCATATTTGCAAACAGAACGGTGGATCAAATTAAAAAAATCACACCCAGTTGGTAGCGGGAGTGCCCACATTTGTTAAACGAACTGTTTACCAAAGTACAAAACTAAAACATGATGTTGTTATCGGGAGTGCCCATATTTGCAAACAGGACGTTGGATCAAATTAAAAAAATCACATCCAGTTGGTAGCTGGAGTGCTCATATTTGTTAAAAGAACTATTTATTTAAGTGCAAAAATAAAACATGCCGTTGCTATCGGGAGTGCCCATATTTGCAAACAGAACGGTGGATCAAATTAAAAAAATCACACCCAGTTGGTAGCGGGAGTGCCCACATTTGTTAAACGAACTGTTTACCAAAGTACAAAACTAAAACATGATGTTGTTATCGGGAGTGCCCATATTTGCAAACAGGACGTTGGATCAAATTAAAAAAATCACATCCAGTTGGTAGCTGGAGTGCTCATATTTGTTAAAAGAACTATTTATTTAAGTACAAAAATAAAACATGCCGTTGCTATCGGGAGTGCCCATATTTGCAAACAGAACGGTGGATCGGATCCTGCTACTGAGGACTTTTGCCAATTCTCCTAATGGTAAAAACAAATCAGTTGTTCACTGAGCTGTGATTTTGACGACCTCTAAAGAGTGTTATTAGTTAGTTGACCGCTCTGGCGTTATTATTATATCACTTTAATTTATATTGATGGAGCTAATGTTGATCAATTGTATTGTTTGAACGTTCAAATTTTGACAGTTTGTAAGTGTATGTTAGATATATTTAGGGCTACATTCAGCAAAGTTAAAAATACTAGCCATGCGAAATATAATTAATTGTTTACATGAACGATCTGTTTTAGCAAAGCAAAATTAAATATCTGTAGGATGTATAATTACGATAATGCGAGCTAGATGCTTCGAGTTGGGAGAGCCAACAACTTAACTGCTGCTTTATATAACAAGACAAAAAAGCAGTGACAAATTGTAAATGTAAGAGGAAATGCTTCAAGAAGCGTGAGCATCCAACACTCGGATGAAATATTATATAAGTAGCTTTGACATACCGGCAAGTACAGTGCAAAAATTTTGCAAAATATGAGCAATCAATTCAATTAGTTACTTCATAGTTGAATAAATTACGAGATTCTTCGTCATTGTTCGGTGTGATTATTCTTATGCTGCCTTGGCATTGATTAACGAAGCATAAGTAACATTAAACTAGACTTTGCACACTTATAGCTAAAAAATGCAAAACTTAATTGTTTTGTTTTAGATTGATTGATAGAAATTGGCGTTTGAGCCATATTTAATATTAAACCCTCATATAGTAATAATCATAAGGCAACTACGTACTTAGCATGTTCACGTAGAAATCATAAAAATAGTGATCGAATCAGAGAAATGAGAGAAATCAGAGAAAATAGTGATCAAATCGGTTCGTTAATTATAAAGTTAAATGCAACTATAACAAAAATTTCAGACATGTTGACCTAAAATTTAACTTTTAAGCTGTCATGGCCCTGCAGTAAATAATGTGCTATACTGTCACATATAGGAATGCCGTGTAAACTGCTTTAATTGAATCCTAATCAGTCAGTGTGTCTTAGCCAAAGTTGAAGATCATAATTAAACTTCGGACATCTAAAACTAAGCTCATCATTATGCCTTGGACACCTAAAAATAAGGCTCATAATTTAATTTAGGACACCTTAAAACTAAGCTCATAATTAAGCTTTGCGCACCTAAAACTAAGCTCATAATTAAGATTTGGACACCTAAAAATAAACTAATTAAATTTTGGACACCTAAAACTAAGCTCACAAGTAAGCTTTGGACACCTAAAAATAAGCTAATTAAATTTTGGACACCTAAAGCTAAGCTTATAATTAAGATATGTAAACCTAAAACTAAGCTTATAATTAAGCTTTGGGCGCCTAAAACTAAGCTCATAATTAAGCTTTGCGCACCTAAAACTAAGCTCATAATTAAGATTTGGACACCTAAAAATAAACTAATTAAATTTTGGACACCTAAAACTAAGCTCACAAGTAAGCTTTGGACACCTAAAAATAAGCTAATTAAATTTTGGACACCTAAAGCTAAGCTTATAATTAAGATATGTAAACCTAAAACTAAGCTTATAATTAAGCTTTGGGCGCCTAAAACTAAGCTCATAATTAAGCTTTGCGCACCTAAAACTAAGCTCATAATTAAGATTTGGACACCTAAAAATAAACTAATTAAATTTTGGACACCTAAAGCTAAGCTTATAATTAAGATATGTAAACCTAAAACTAAGCTTATAATTAAGCTTTGGGTGCCTAAAACTAAGCTTATGCGAGACTAAACTTTGTATGCGCCCAGCAATAATCATCTTTTGTCATTTCCAAAAAAAATTGGTAATCGAACGTTTTTTGGCAATCCCATATCCATCTTGAAACTGTTTAAAAACATTTTTGCCACGAGCTCCAAAGCGTATGAATTATGTTACCGAACATTTTATAGAAATTGTTAGGTTGTTGTTGAACATACATTTAGAGAATTTTAATTCGAGACTTGGCATTCTGGAACAGTATATATAGCACCCGACCTCAAATTTTGTTAGCGAACAAACATGCAGACTAAGTTGCGCAGCGCGTATCCATGGCTGTTCGCGAACATGAATGAGGTATGAACATTTATTCTAATTTAATTCGAAACGACCCTGTTTTGTTGTTCGCGAACACTTATGCGAGAATTAATTAGAATATTAAACGTGATTGTTCGCGAACAGAAGAGCGTGTTTTGTTGTTCGCGAACACATTATTTGAGAGTTTTGAATTTATATCCAAATCCGTTTTTGCAACAAAATTTCTGATTTTGTTAAAAATTGTATTTGTTATTTGCTTTCGCGATGACGAATGTTATTGTGCGCGAACCAATTTGTGCAAGGGTATAGTTGAGGTTCGCGAACATGTCCGCTTACATGTTGACGAACGAGCAAATGTGTTTTGGAACGTCAAACTGACTAGGTCAATGTATTTCAAGAACGTTGGCTAGTGCAAAGACACCTTTTCGAAAAGTTATTGAACCATTCGGCTATGAAGTGAAATAGATGAGTATTTAGTTCGGCCACAAAATTGAATTTTGCGACATGAAATCGAAATCCGACTAAATATCGTTCGCGAAAAATCGATGGCAAAACCGCATTTTGTTTCATAACAACGGATATCGGTCCTCGATCGGTTTTTGCAAAATAGGATTATGACTGGGCGCATTTTAAGTTTACTGGCGCATTATAATTAAGCTTTGCGCACCTAAAAGTAAGCTCATAATTAAGCTTTGCGCACCTAAAACTAAGCTCATAATTAAGCTTTGGGCACCTAAAAATAAGCTAATTGAATTTCCGACACCTAAAACTAAGCTCATAATTAAATTTTGGACATCTAAAACTAAGCATATAATTAAGCTTTTGACACCTAAATCTAAGCTCATAATAAAGCTTTGGAAATCTAAAACTAACCTCTTAATTAAGCTGCGGAAACCCAAAACTAAGCTCATAATTAAGGTTTGTAAACCTAAAACTGAACTTTCTTTAAAACAGAAAAGACATTGCCTATTTTATTGCGTGCTACCTAAAAGGCTGTGTTAGTGGGCATTCATCCAACTAAGCCATCAACCTAACCAATGCAAGTAAGCGATTTGTGCATTCCGCAATTTGGTAAAGATTATGTAACGGGATTAGACTAAATTTACAGTATTTTTAAGGTGAAAATTTTTCGTTTAAAATGGCCAGTTGGGTGGTATGGAGATTATTGTGGGTAAATTTTTGCATCAGTTAGAAGGGCGAAAAATGTCAATATCAAGAAATTAACGATTACGAAGATAAATGCAGAAGCATTGTTTAAAATCAATGATGTACTTCCAAAGATTTCGATATAGCGAGGCATTCAAGATAACATGTGTGCATCGTGTTACACCGTTGTTCCACAGTCAACCACGACTAAAGCCAATAATCCATTAGTGTCACAGTTGACACTCACACAGTATCACAGCGGACAGTTTAATTTATCTCGTGTAGTCGAGAGTGGCTATATTGAAACCATTTAGTACTGAGTTTGAGCAACACGGAATCCCGTGTTATACTCTTAAACAATTTTTATGTAGTCTTTCTCGAATACAGGAAATAAATTAAAATGTCCGCTGTGATACTCTGTCATTGTCCATTGAGTGTCAACTGCGACATTAACGGATTAATGGCTATATTTGCGGCTGACCGTGGGAACATGGTGTGACACCCTCTACACACGTTATCTTGAATGTCTCATAGGATTGCGGGTTTTTCGGACCTGAAAAAAATTCTCTAAGACCACGAGTACGGGCTTAATGGCAATTGACAAGCCTCCAATTTCCGAAGATACCCGCGAGGTTAAAATTGTTTGCACATGCACACATCTGTGTAGAACTAAACGTGAACTTTGGTTTCATATGTGTAAACGGTACGCCGCCTATACTCATCAACAGCGCTGTTTATATATAAATAATATATATTTATATTATTTATATATATATATATAATTTACAAGATAGAACTCTTGGTGGAACGAGTTACAAAAATTAAAATAGGTAGCTACTGTAAGATAGACCGAAAAAAAATTCGAGGTACGTCTATATTATTAAAATATGCCTTCTCCCAAGCTGATAGGTTACGTTAAGTCCTGAACCTGCCGCTCTCCGCCCGAACGAGGAGCCCTATAACCCTTTCCCGCATGAATTATTGTGTATTTTGCACAATGTTGAAGAAATTTTTGTCACTGCTTCGGAATGAACAGGATCATCACTTGGTTTTTAACCATGTATGCTCATAGGGCAAATATTCCCCTGTCCCTGAAGGTGGCCTGATGTCCCTGAGGGTTGGAATTGTTCTGTCACCGCGCCGAAGGCGCGCGGAAAGCTTAGGCAAAAATAGGCAAATCTCCGGGAAATGGGGTAAAATTGGGGGAAAATTGACAAAAAGCAGGACGAAATTGATGAAATAATCCCCAAGTAAATTTTTAAAATTTGAGTTCCAAAAAAATTTAAAAAATTATACCCTCTGACATTCTTCCCCCTAACACCCACCCGTAGCACCCGCTATCTCCCGCTGGAACTTATAACGTCGCCCATTTATGTTTTAATATATACTAATGAATAATTATAACATAAGAATAATAATTTTATTGTGCAGATAATCGGTATGACTTGCACAGCGTACAGTTGTGAAATATCCTATTGACAGCTTTGTATAAAATAGAGAAAGATGGTTGACATATTTTGACCCTACACCCGATGACAAATAATAATACTATTATGCAGATAATGTATGTCTGACTTTTCCTGAGTACGGCTGCGAAATGTCATATACATCATTTACCTTAAGATGTGCGTAGCAGGGCCGGATTTTGTCACAGTCTGCCGCGGCTCTAAAACCATCTTTGGCTAGCCACGATTAGCCGTTGCGACATTTGTTTGGCAGAGTCAGACCCTACAAATATATTAGCTAATAGTAAAGCGGGGCTGTTACATTGTCACAAGGACCGGAATCGGCTCTAAAAGCCAGAAATTTATGAGAACAGTGGAAAATCTCAAAAAAATGAAAATTGGTGATACATGTGATCATATACTCGTAAAACATCCTTCCGGTTACAATAGCATAATTTTCATGTATGAAAGAGCGTGTTTTACATAGCTACTAGGTTGACTTGTAAAAGGCGCTTAAACACGCTGTTTGAACAATTGAAATTCGGCGTAAAACTGTTCGCGAACACACTGCTCGCGATTGAAATTTAGGCATTCGTGTTCGCGAAAATTCTTATAAAGTTGCCCAAATTTTTGAGAGCGAAAATTTGTCGACTTTGAATTAAACCGATTTGTTTGCTAACACCAAGAGTATAACTATAGGATGGATTCGCTTGTGACGTCACTTTTGCTTTAAATGTGTTGGCGAACACTGAATAATCCAAATTTTATTGATTAGGCATTAGGGAACTGAATTCTTGCAAATTGAAATCGCCGAAGTTCTGTTCGAACACAAGGTATAAGTTCTCGTACTTGGATTTGATTTTTCCAATTTTTGGTTAGCAAAATAGAACGAAATTCAGCCTATTTTCCGTAACAAGGGTTCGGATTCGATGTCGGTTATTACAATATAGGATGGTTGCTGTGGTCACCTTAAGTTTACGTATGTATTAGAATAATTTTGTAGGGCAAATTTTGTAGCTCTGCAAGACAAAATTTTAATAGTCGAGCTGAACTGTATACGTGACATAGTAGCTAACCAGTTTGAACGCGTGATAAAATTAGGACCATATGCACGCATCTTTTTGTAAATGATGCATTAGATTTAGAAATCCGTTTGAAGTGAGCGCTTTCTCCATTCCACGATTAATAGCAGAATTAAGCAACCCTAGTTTTGCACTTTCGAAAATTTTAAGCGGATGTACAAGCCAATATAATACTAAGGAA
>JASANE010005434.1:0-73491 GCA_030248225.1 Trileptium ribeirensis | reverse complement strand
ATTTGGCTATTATTGATTAGCAGATCAGCAGCTGACGACTTTTTATTCTGTACTGGATTGATTTGATGATGATGAACGATAAATGGCGGAGGGGCCTTACCCTGCCATGGGATTGCCATCGCTGCCATTTTGCATAAAATTCAGATTTATATTATATATTATATACGTAGTATTAAGTTGACAAAACGTCTAAACATCTACTATTTAAAAAATAACATTTGACTTAAATTTAATAAGTAATTTTAGGTTTCAGAATTATTATCACTATATACAAAACCGTTTTTATGGATTATCTAATTACGAGTGTTTAGATGTTGATATTAAGCCTAATTTTTATTCTGAAATTTGATTGTATTTCAGCTATCATTCGGTCACGATGGTTCTTCAGAGAATATTATGATCATATGATGGATTATAAATACTGTTGGCATGAATGTGGACAATTACAGATTGCGGTGTTATTCATGATGATGAAAATGGTGGCTTGAATTGGATCTGTTGAATTTATTCAAAGATATTGATAAAATTCAAAATGGAAGAGTTAGATTAGCCACTTGATTAATATTAAACCATTCAGTAATTTTCATGTCAAGTCATATTTGGTACATGATTTATATTCAACAGCATGATTGGATTCCACCAACATGGGATCATATGAAATATAATATTTAAATTATACAATGATGCCGATGAATTAGATTTTGCATGATATGAGTCGAATTCAAAATATAATGAAAGTTCATGTAAGTTGGTGAAGCGTTCATAGAAACGATGTGCAATTTTGTTGAACATATGGAATATCATCATTTCAAATATAATGATGATGAATCCATCGAATGAATTAACATTTGTTCTGCAATGGCATTTAGGTCCATGTCGTGGTGCAGCCTCTAGTCAAATGGTCACATGAGATCATATGGTATGCTACAGTTCATCGAAAAACTGCTGTCTGGAATTGAACAATGAACTCCAATAGAATGGAGTGTTTCGATGCCATTACTCTGGCCTGTGATCATCATTGGCGCAACACGGTGCATTCTACGTTCACCACAAAATGTTTGAATTGAATAGAATGGATGGTTTGTATTCGAGTTCAAAATGTTTATACTGAATTTTGTTCAACTTACTATGTAATTGTCGATTTCACTAAACCAGTTTGTCCGTTACAACAACAGTGCCGATATAAATTGTTGATTTCAACGGCGCATTAGTTTTTGTACGCTTATGAGCTATTGCAACAAAATTTCATGGCTCCAGCTAGGAGATTTCAATTGGCGCAGGACAGGGAGCAAGGAGGAAAGGCAGCGCGCGCGCAGTGCTTCCACGCATCGAAAAGCACCTTTGGTTTGCAGACGATGCGTTTCCAGATGGCTCGGCGGTTTCGTCAGGGGAGGAGGGTAGCCTGGACCTCCCGGTGGGTGGGTGAATTCAACCAACCTTCTACGAACATCCTTGAGTAATTATATCAAATCCTAGCGGTATTGCATGTACAAAACACACCATATAATGCAGAGTTTGAGAAACGTCAAAAACAATAACAAAGAAAACGAATATATGAACGATAATAACCATTTGTGTGGGAGCAGCTAAGGTACGCTTCAGAAAACGAATTAAAATTACAAAAATAAAACATAGGGAATACCGTCATTTCTAAAGGAACAGAGATTGCATCCTAATTGCGACATTTCGGCTTACCGAAGTTTGTACAGCTAAAGAAAAAGGCAGTATCCAAGGGGATCCACGAGTCGAATCCCAGGCGGTAGGTGGGTAAATTTTTGAAATTTTTGGGGCTCAAATTTTTTTTATGTTTGCATTGAACATATTTCAGTGAAATATTATATTCAATATATAAATGTGTATTAGCTTTAAAAATTTTGTGTATTAATAAACACATGCTGCTGTCAATTGGCTTCGAGCCGTTAATTTACATTTACTTTGTATGGGAAATGAAGATAGCATAAACATAATTCGGAATCGAAAAATTGATTTTAATGTTATGCGTAAAAAATTTGATAGTTAAATTTTTTAATTTGGATCGGCGCGCCGCCGCGCCGCCGCCGACCAATGCCATCGGCGGCGCGCCGGCGCGCCGCCCGCCGCCGATACATTTTGGCTCTCACGCCGCCGCCGCCGATTTCTCATCGGCGCACGCCTCTAGTTTGTTGTATTAACGCAACGTCACGACAAAATCGATAACAACAAAAGCACATAAAAATGTTATCAAATTATACATCCGTTGGCCCGTGACTTATGTGATATGTGGTCGCTACAGTGATGCCGCGATATTGTGAGTTTAAATATCAAAAATTCAAATCCTTTTAACGTTTTTTCACATCTGGTGCTTCTGCTAATTTTATGCATGGCACAACGCATTTGTATGTAATTTATAATGCAATCCGTAAAAACTTCATAGTCAGACGCTAAAATGAGTTATCACTATTTTTTGCACTCAAATCTTTTGCCATTTTGACGTCTGACTCTTGTTTACCCTCAAAAAGCTGATCCAGAAACCGATGACTTTCTTCCGGTTCCGGTTATTATTCTTTCGTTCGTGTTCATAGGTAAATTGTTAAAAATATCACTGTAAACTTGTGCACTATTCAGATATTTAATGCATTTAAGAAGGAAAATACGAAAATTTATTGTCTAATAGTGTAAGGATAAATTTAAATATTGATATATAACTAAAAACAACGCAATCACAACCGTGTGTCCTGAATTCGACCGATTAAATACTTTTATCATGTTGGGGAAAACTTCTGTAATTGGCAAAATCGTATAAAATATGCCTGAGCATTGGGTAGTAAATCAGTAGTCAGGTATACGTCCAGAGTAAATTATCCGAGTATCCGACTCTGCCTACGATATCTTTTGTTAGCTTATGTATGAACTCAAAGTTTATGTGCTTATTTGTATGTATAACGTGTTAGATTGCATTAGTGAATACCTATAACATGTGTTGTTTCCTTTTGTTATAATATATACAGCTTTTACCTTTACAATAAAAAGGTTCCTAGGATTTTTGAACTTAGCAAACATTATGATATCGAATATCATTCACATTTAAAACTTATAGCAAATACCCGCATAATATGGATTAGCATCTGCATATATATTGTATTATAAAATACAATGTCGTACAGTTACACATTATATAACTAAATGCACTGTTAACAAGTTATTGCGGGACCAAAAGCTCGAAAGAGCATGTAACTTTTCATGCAAATCGTGGCAACCCTGAGGGGCCAAAGGTTAATGCATGCCATGCCGTTCTCGATATTCTAAGCCTAAGCATTTGCCTAAGCTCAGGTCCTCATATGAGTCATACACTAAGCCTAAGCTTAAGGCTGCCGCTCCCGAGCCCTCCGCTCTACGCTGTCCTACTTTATAACGATATAACGTATTGCCCCTCAGGGATACGTAAACCCAAATCATGGGGCTAACAATCCATGTTTTTTAAACATTTTTTATACTTGATATTTAGCAGTGATGACACACATTACTGCATACATAGAAGTAGCCATAAAACCAGAAAAAAATTTTCTAAAAATTGGTCTGCACCGACCAAGCCAAGAATTTATTTGAGTCAGCAGGTACAAAAAATTGTTTGGTCGCCCATGTACTAACTTCACTGTCTATTATGCTACGTTCGAAGTAACTATGCAAATTCATGAAATTCTTTCGGCCAGGATCGACTGAATCAAAAGTTTAATTTGAATTAACGAGGCTAATTCTTTGTCAAGCCACCTACTGTTCCTCTGAAGCTTTATTTTAGACGCGTTTTTTACTTACATCATATTCAGAGAGATGTTATCGTAAACACTTATTGTGGCAGTACGTATTAACTTTAAGTACCAAATTTAATTCAGAAAACAGTTCCTTAACGCTAGCTAAAAAATATATGGTACTTTACAGTATATAACTGTTTGAAATTATGGCTGATGGAAATGTTTTTTCACATTTCAGAACAAGTGCTACTAATAGACTAAGTGCAAATGAGTCAAACGCACAAATATGTATGGAAAATATGCCGAAGCAAGTGTTCAGTAGTGGCTACTTTTCTGAGACCTCAGACCCTCAACGCCAGGCCCTGGCCTACCCCCTCCTTAGGATACAACCTTATCTCCCCTGAGGTTGCCCCTGCCCCATCCAAGGCGCGCGAAAAAATTTGGCAAGATAAGGGAAAATTGACAAAGATATGGCAAAATGAGGGTGCGATGGGAGAGGCCGTCGTCAACATTTTATTATCATCCACCCCTGATGACCTTCCTTCCCGAGACCTATACCTTCTTCTCCCGCCGGCCCTGGCTACCCACCATGAGACCTCGGAGCGTCAGCATGTATGATCTATGGTAACAAAGTGCTAAATATTTAATATAAACAAGAACACATATAATACCAAGCTCCAAAAACTTCTTTAACCAAATATTTTACGGCACCACGGTCGGAGGTTTTCGATCTTAGCCGCAGAGTAAAAACGTGTATTCGCATAGTTTTTAAATTTTGTAGCAAGATTCTATGGTTGGAGAAATTTGCGAGTTCAACCCATCCGTGCTATAGCCGTTGTTGTAGTAGATGTTTGCATTACAATGTTAGCAAGCAACTGCGTGACCTCTTTAGAATAATTTTATTTAACATGCAAAATTTGTTGAAAAATGAAGAATAATGTTTGAAGATTTAGTTAGCCAGCTTTGCAAACAGTATCTTATGAGAATTTTAGAGCGGTCAAATAATGTATTTCAGACGCAGAACACCGCTGTGAAATATAGAAAATTTGAAATTGTACAGATTAAATTGTAAACCGTTCACTGTAAAGTAATATAATATATTGTGTGTTTCGTTTTGTTTTGGTACATACAGAATTAATAAATTTCAAAAATCAAGCACATAATTTAAAAAACTTGCCTGATCGTTAAGGCTTAAATCTGGAAAGCACGGTATCCGCTGTGCCCATTCGACTATTGAAAATAAAAGCCTAGCAGCAACTTCAGAAAACATTTCGAATGGTTGGAACATTTCTCCAGCAACACCTGAAAAATAATAATGTGAATAATATTTACACAGGTTGTAGCATACACTTCACCTCATTATTGGTTAGTGTTGCCCAAACTGGAACAGAACACATTGCGAAGCGTTGTATTAGCTGAATTTGTCATGCGATGTTACATTCAGCGTGTTATTTCATAGCCGTGCAACGTTGGTTAAGGTTAGGTTAACTGTTAAGGTTAAGTTTTTGGTTAAATTGACCAACGCCTCCCACATGACTCAATGGTTTGCGTACGCCGCTTGTAGTAATGTAATTGGAATTCAATTCGTAGTGCCGGCTGCACATTGTTAAGTTTTGTACGATACGCTAATTTAATCTGGACGTTAAAGTGTTGGCACAAAAGTCAACCTAAAGGGCGCAATGGAACTGGCCATAAATAGAACTGTTTAGTATGGGGTTTCGATGGCGGTAGCCCCGACCTAGTTTTAGTCTTATTACATGGACTATATAAGGAGCGTATTTAGGCTAAGGCTGAGGCTTAAGCCTAGTATATCGTGAAAGAAACAACCTACATATAGCTTATCTATCAGCTTGGTCTTGGCGATAGTATGATCGAACTATAAGATATTGCAACATTCTATCGGCTCAGTAATAACCTTTCGGCTGCCAACTAATACAGTACCGGTAAGTTTAACCGGTATATCTGTCTGAGCAAAGAAATTCAGAAAACTTAGTCGTTTAAGCTGTACGCGTATTTTCGTGTCACAAATAACTTTATATACCAAGGCTAGTTCTCAGCAGACTACGAAATTTTGGCTGTATTTTGTAGGACTGGATTTGTAAACTTTTAAGAGCAATAAATACATTTTTGTTAATATAAACACTTGACGTTAACATCTGTCAAATTCTTGATTTTGTCAAATTTGTTGAGGTATAGTCACGTGATAGATGGGTCGCTCACATGCCGCGTGTACGTCAATAACGTTGATGTGCTGAGCTTCCACATAATTCACGGCGTTACATTCACACTATTACGCAGGGATATTCAATAAAAACGATTTGCAACCCAATCTGTCTAAAGGCGTTGATTTTATGTTCAACCATTTTCCTCATTGTCGAAGCATAGTTTGCAGAAAAAGCCGTGGTAAAATGATATTATGATTTCCACTTCTGTGTATACTCAGTCAGTCGGTTTTCACCTGGATGCATAGGCATACCAGCTCACGAAAACCTGGCCTAACTCTGCTCGATATATGAGTAACTCAGCTGTGAAGTTGTTTTGCTTTAATATTGATTCAAATTCTCAAATCCGAGCGTCGTTGGGGCTCCTGGATTTTCTTTGTTTCTTTGTCGCAAGTCGACTGTTTTGTACCACAAATGGAACATAAATCTATTTCATCGAGTATAATGCGAACGTAACCTATGTACCTGATCAAGAACTCATGACTGCGAAGTAATTCCCTTTCTATGTCTGCCGAAATTTATGGTTCTTAGATATTTGCAGTATCTGTGTCTAAACTCAATATCGAACGTTTGTGTTTGAGAAGTACGATCGTAATCACCTGACCAAAATGTGCAGGAAACGCATATGAACAACAGCATTAGATTAATACGTTTCAATTATCAAACCGTTTACATTTATGAAGTTGTTCTGTTTTTTATAGCAAGTCCACAGTTTTGTTCTACAACTGGAAAATGGATCTTCTTCAACCAGGTTTATGTGAACGTGGACGATGTACCTCCTTAACAACTCACACTTGGATCTTTTTGCGCTTTCGATACCCTTTGAAATTTATTATTCTTATATATTTACGGCCCATATCTCTAACTTCAATTTAATAACGTCCACTTGTGTTTAAGAAATCAATCATCGGTATCAATCACCATCGACCATTCATAATAGAAAACAGCATGTATGAAACACGTCATTAGACTAATAGTTTCAATAATAAAACCATTTACATTTGTGAAATATTTAAACTAAAAACTTCAGTCATAATAGGTTGTTTTAAAATTTGTATTACCTGGCAAGTCTGTTATATAATTTAGCGAGTTAAACTGTTGCGTATCAAGAGGAAAGATAGGACAGTAAAAATGTGTATGCTAGTAAGTTTGCGGCATTCTTCACACAGTTACATTGGTGCAATTATAGCTAACTGTTAGAAACTTCTGCGGACGTAGTAAGCTGAAACTGCGGCCAGTTTATGGTTACACTGAGATAACTATGCCCAAATTATTACGTATGGATACAACAACCAGTACTGTTCATAACACCAAGTGCGTTGAACAGGTATGACAGTAAATATATCTCAAATCTCAATACATTACCATTTTACCTGCATCGGAATATGGAACCTGGGCAAATTCGAGTAAAGCTTACGGTATAATTAGCACTGCAAGTGCGTCAATTTAAATCGTTAAAATGCGTTGCCAAGCTAAAATTTTTCACTTAAAATATAAAATATTTTGTGAAGTATTTTCCGTATTTTTACGCCATTTTGATTAATATTAAGCGTTTGAACACCAATCAGAGTTAGAAGCGTTATTTTTAGCCAACCGACGACAAAATATGTCAGTCAAGTTTGTGTTGGAATGTTTACATTAATGAAAAAATGCAGTAATATCTTTTTTCAAGTTTTAAATCGACTCTGTTCAGATTCGGAGTGGAAACGCTTAAAAGGGGAACGCAAGTTTAACACAGAAATTTTGTTACAACATAGAGCCAATTAAATTTTAGACAACACATTTCTTTGAAATTTAATGCGTACGTGACGATCAAATGTTAAAAACTGTAATTATTTGTCAATTTCCGAGCCGTAATGAAGTAGTCCTATACCTGGTAAAACAGGATTCATTTAAAGCTTTTGCAAAACATATACCGTTTTCGTTACTCACCCATTCCTAATCGCGGCATAGGATATGGCTCGGCACGTACCAAATGACTTATAAACCCAGAAAGTAGGGCATGATTAGCGTACGTATCCGATGATCCAACGTTCATTAAGTGTAAAGAACCGGGATATCCCGTCGATACCACAGACTGAAGCGCATGAGGTATTCTTCCTCTTTGGACAGCTGAAAACGAAGAAAAATTGTTAAAATTATTCATACTGTCTCCTAAAATTTTCGTAGTATTCTTTGATATATATTTTTATTTGCTAAATATTGTATTTACTATCTCTGCAACCGCTCCAAATCTTGTTTGGTGAATAATCGCCGAAATTATTTTGATATAATAACTCAAGGATATATTTACATATACATTTTATGTAATATAATATGCAAAAGAAGCAATAATAAATCCCTTATATATTTGGTAAACACAATAAATTCTAATATAGGGATTCAACTTCCGTAGCAACTTCTGTAACTGTTTTGCCACACTAAATATTGCAAAGTTTTTCAGAGCATGTTTTATAAGTCACGAATTACTTAATAAGATAACAGGCCGAGTAGCTCACACTGTAAAATGTTGACGGTAAGGCTGTGAATATACAAATCCGGACCACGGTTTGTCATCGTTCGATATTTTCAAGGTTATTGAATTGAGCAGCATACGTGCGTAAATGAGCGATTTTGAGAACGTCGGTTGTGGCTCCAGTTATCATCCAGAACCTAGTACGGTTCGAAAAGTTGGGGAAACGGATTACGGAATCGTTTACTGTCGGCATTTTTATTTTCGTTTTCACAAAGATTATATACACTGATGAAAAGTCTCATTATACTACTCAGTCACATTATAGTTGATTTGAGATGTTGCCCATTAGATAGGTTACAAAATTAAAATTCTGTTAGTAAGGCAGTTTATTTATATTAGTTAATTATTGCCAAAAATTACGGCGCTGACGGCAAGCGAAAAACGTTGACAACGATTAAGCGAAATTGTCAAAAATGGGTGGAAATTGGCAAACATTAAAAAAAATTTGAGCCCCAAAAATTTCAAAAATTTACCCACCTACCGCCTGGGATTCGACTCGTGGATCCCCCTGGATACTGCCTTTCTTTTAGCTGTACAAACTTCGGTAAGCCGAAATGTCGCAATTAGGATGCAATCTCTGTTCCTTTAGAAATGACGGTATTCCCTATGGTGTTGATAGCAATGACTGTAGCAGAGTGAATTGTGTAGTTTTTGTATAAAAGCATGACACTCGTTATACTCATGTACTATATATTTATGATCCGGTGATGCGCCCGGTTTCCGTCCTATGCCTCCAAAAGTGAGAGTCGCCACCCCAATGGTCTGTGGGAACGGGGGCGGGAGGGTAGGTTGTGGGAAGCTTTGTTGGTGAGTACCACGTATCAGCTTGCCAATACCCAATAAGATTACACCAAGAATATCAGACACGTGTAATTGCTACTACAACGCTAATTTTAATGGGGCCCCAAAAAAACCTTAGGAAGAGAGACGGTGTATTTACCCCCGGAGACACGTAGCTATGTTTTAAAGTTTGTAGTCTAGTTTTTGCTTTTTTGGTTTTAAAATAATTGAATAAAACCTTATTTTAGCGGTAGCTGAGAATTAGCTGGCCGAGGCGCTTAGCATAAGTAGCGAAACATAAATAAATCGTCAGACGAATTTATGCCATTGCACTGATAGTTGTCGCAAACTTAGGGTTGTATTATCTTGCAAACAAAGTGAGTTTCACCTAGTTTCAGTATAGTTCAGCCAGAGGCTTTAGTAGGTCGCAGACATATCGGTTTTACACATAAACAAAAAAAATTCCGTCAAATTTCTGTTCCTTTCTTTGACAATAAATTAGCTCATCTCAACCGTACGACATTTTAGCCGTATTTTTCGGAGAAGTATACATTTTGGTGTTTTGACAGCAAACGATTCTCAGAATTTGCTAAATTGTTGCTGTAAACTAACTGTTACGTAAAAACTGTGATGTGTTTGAACCTAGATACGAGTCGCGTTATTCTGCTCTCCAATGTGTTGCCATACCACGGATTTTTTTATTTAGATCGTTTTAGATCGATTTAGATAGTTATGCCGAATTATTTCTACTAGAAAACTTGTAAATCTGTGGGTTATTATGCGGCGACACAATTGCCATAAACTACATAGGTCGCTCTGCAAATAGCTTTACAATACAATTTTCGTCGGCTCAGAGTCATGTGTCGGAGCGAAACGATGTCAACTCGATTTTCTTGACTGAATTTTTCTTATAATCTGATATATAATAATTTTTGTTGCTCAACGTCGCTTTTCGGTAACCATGAAACAGCCATAAAATGTATGACTCGTCAAGATGAATCTGGGAACTTCAAAGGGACCTCAATTTAAGATAACAATATTTACTGTGTCGTGGCAGTCGTTTTCTATCAACGCGTTCAAATTGTAACGCATTTTTAGAGTGAACAGGTTGCCAGAAGTGATAATTCACAAATTGATAATTCACACAGTGCAAAATAATGTTTAAAATATTTTTAAATATTAGTTTCCCGAAAAACAAAGGCCACTTGTTCACAATGTGGTCAGAACGTAAGCAATGAAGCAAATTTCCGCTTCGCTGTTGGTGGTATAAGCTCTGCGAATTTTACGAAATTTGAAACGACGAGTTACGTTTCGTGTTGCCGATTGTGCTGGAATAGCCAAATCTGTTTCGCTTTCGAAGAAGAATGCTATTTAATCGATAAGCCTAGCAAGGCGAAGGTGATGCTAAAACTCCAAAGAGCTATAAATTTATGAAAAAACTAATGGTTGAAGCGACTACCAGAAATCGCTTTCGTATGGATCGAAGAAGAATGCTATTTAATCGATAAGCCTAGCAAGGCGAAGGTGATGCTAAAACTCCAAAGAGCTATAAATTTATGAAAAAACTAATGGTTGAAGCGACTACCAGAAATCGCTTTCGTATGGATCGAAGAAGAATGCTATTTAATCGATAAGCCTAGCAAGGCGAAGGTGATGCTAAAACTCCAAAGAGCTATAAATTTATGAAAAAACTAATGGTTGAAGCGACTACCAGAAATCGCTTTCGTATGGATCGAAGAAGAATGCTATTTAATCGATAAGCCTAGCAAGGCGAAGGTGATGCTAAAACTCCAAAGAGCTATAAATTTATGAAAAAACTAATGGTTGAAGCGACTACCAGAAATCGCTTTCGTATGGATCGAAGAAGAATGCTATTTAATCGATAAGCCTAGCAAGGCGAAGGTGATGCTAAAACTCCAAAGAGCTATAAATTTATGAAAAAACTAATGGTTGAAGCGACTACCAGAAAAATGTTTCAAAATAACTCTATTTATATTTGAGACATAAAACTTGTATAAACTATTAACTATAGGCTATAAACGATTCTAATATCTTAGATATCAATATTGATATCCCATCTTAAATGCCAGAGAGCCTTCATGTAAATTTTCAAGCCAGAATTTCTAACCTGTTTGTCGCTCCCATAAACAGTTGCATTGAGTGACAAAAGATATAACCAACCTAAACTGCCCGACGACTGTTATTTCCAACATTAGCTGCTATTTTCCATTTAATTACGGCTAGTCAAGTTAGGACATATGAAAACAGACTAGTTTTGATAATAACAAATTTTGACAATTCCGACGTTAAGGCTCACAAGTGTTGGTGACACAAGTGATTTTCTGATTTCTATCTTTGGAATGCTATTCGCGGTTGCACCAAACGTAAACCTGGACGCAACTATAACGATCACGAGCGGGTCATGTCGTTAGTTCGATTTAGTAGCAGAAATTGCATTCTTTCTCAAACTTTGTTCGTA
This sequence comes from Trileptium ribeirensis, assembly GCA_030248225.1. Taxonomy (NCBI): domain Eukaryota; kingdom Metazoa; phylum Nematoda; class Enoplea; order Enoplida; family Thoracostomopsidae; genus Trileptium; species Trileptium ribeirensis. Next base: position 61,767 of record JASANE010005434.1, on the reverse strand, counting down.
TGTACAACAAAAACATATTATCGAGGGCCGATGATAGTTGATTCTGCTGAAGAGTGACCCAGTCATCTGCTTTGCCGTGTTTAATTGACATCCGCTGTACGTCGCGGTCATTTTGGGCTTGCCTTCTCCACTAGGTTTATGAGTATGATCTATTTGATAGGTCATCAACATAATCCAACCCCAATATGTTCTTGAACCAGCGGCTTTAACCCCAGTAAGATTTTTGGGCCACCAAATACATACGCCCATCAGTTTCTTTTACCGTTAAATCTATACCACCAATATCTTCTATCAAACCCCATCTTATTTGGGAGGGGTAGAACAATTTTGAAAAATGTGGAAAAATATATTTTTCAGAAGTGTTCGACACCGTAGGAACATGGGGATGCCTGACGTTGGTGATGCAGAACACGGTGGTGGCATAGATTTTGTGGTTTAAGAACATGTTTCGGTATGTATTTAGTTATTCAGGGAGCTCAAGCGTTTAGTGGTTCAAGAACATGCTGGAGTATGTATATAGTGGTCCAGGAACGTATTGGGTGTAGAGATTTGGTGATTGAAGAACCAGGTAGCTCAAGCGTTTAGTGGTTCAAGAACATGCTGGAGTATGTATATAGTGGTCCAGGAACGTATTGGGTGTAGAGATTTGGTGATTGAAGAACCAGGGAGCTCAAGCGTTTAGTGGTTCAAGAACATGCTGGAGTATGTATATAGTGGTCCAGGAACGTATTGGGTGTAGAGATTTGGTGATTGAAGAACCAGGGAGCTCAAGCGTTTAGTGGTTCAAGAACATGCTGGAGTATGTATATAGTGGTCCAGGAACGTATTGGGTGTAGAGATTTGGTGATTGAAGAACCAGGGAGCTCAAGCGTTTAGTGGTTCAAGAACATGCTGGAGTATGTATATAGTGGTCCAGGAACGTATTGGGTGTAGAGATTTGGTGATTGAAGAACCCCGTTGGAGATAAAACCTGGTGGTCCAAAAACATGGTGGCGTGGGTTATGACCCACCAAATGTGTCATAAACCTGTGGGTATGACACCATAAACGACCGCTACGTACCGACGGCGTTAAAAATACAAAGCTGAGAAGCGTTACAGTCTTCAGGAGAGTCGCCTGTCATTGATACTTGATATTATTCCATTAACTAGTTGTGAATTGGTAGTTGCTAAGGGCAGACAATCAAAACATCGTTCAGCCTGACACTAGCCAGAGAAGTGACACTCAGATTCCTAAAACAATCCGTGAGTCCACTTTAGGTGTGCACAGCATGGTTGGTTGTTCTTTTGCCAAAATCACGAACTAAATCGCGGTCAGGAATCTGCTATCTGTATTCACAGTTTAGCGACCGCAAACATGTGTTCCGTGATGTACGAAGCAATGTGTATACCAGTAGTGCCACCACAATTTTAATGATGGGGCCCGCATCCCGCTTTGCACTGTGAGGTATGGCTGGCCATCGCGGTTAGCACGACTGCCTTTAAGTCACACCGCACTTTCCTCTCCCATTCGTGCCACATGCGGGTGGAAAATTTTGAGAAAACACGCAAAGCGGTGAATCTGGCAAAATTTGTTACAAACTGTGAAAATTTGGCGGAAAATTTTTGCAATAACAGTACCAGATCAAATTTTTTTCACAATAGGTGGTGGCCGCGACGCATTTGTTTTAAGGTTCCACCCCCTAGGGGCGCAAAATTTTTTCAAGACAATGTGCGATAAATTGTGCAGATATATTTTGGGGAGGCCGGCGATATTGCAGCCCCCACAAGTTTCTACCGTTTTGGCTGCACAACTGCTGCTTACTGTAATCGCCGATATCGTCCGTTTGTTCGCGTTCACTGAAGAAAATGCTGATTCGCATAGCTGTTCGCTACTTTGCGATTCAGCACTTGAACTTAGTGACATTTAAAAACATGATTCCCATTCACCTTTTAATATAGCATACCCTAGTACACTCATGTTAAATCGTGGCTTACGTGCGGATATCGTACGTGGAATGAGAACCTGACTTGGCAAAAGAACAACCAAAGTGTACGTAGCTAGGGTGAAGTGATGCATAATAAAATAATTTAAATTTAATAACCATAATTTGGCTTAACTTTAACACGAGCAAAATTAAATGATTCCTGAGAAACTATAAAATTTAAACACGAACCTTGAATTTCACCTGAGTTGCATAATTAAGGTCGTTTATGTCGCAAAGCAGATGAACTACAAAACAAGATAAATTAAACGAGCGACATACATTCGTGTTCGCGTTTCAAATGATTACAAAGTTTACCCGAAATCATTGTCTCGATCTCTTGATGCCTTTGTCATTCCAAGACAAACTCGTTTTATGAATTTTACAAATCAACAATAATTACTACTACAATCGATGATTTCTACCTGTGAAATTTTTGACAGAAGTATCAATTTCACACAGTTTTTTGTAGTAATTTAAAAAAATTTAATTAAACTATTCAGCTCAGCATTTAAGCTACTTAATCAGACTTTATTACAAAAATATAGTATTTACAATTCAACACTTTTTAAATTTTATGTGAAATGTACAAGTGAAACGCACAAGTCACTTATATACGGATATATAAATTCATTATGAATATAGCAATACGATAAATCATCGGTAATATCTGTACTAGACTAGACTTCGTTTACGCAAATTAGGCTTTCAAAGCACTTGTAAAAATTCCCATCGAATAGCATCAGAAGTATTTACGTGAAACTCAATTCCTCATCGTGTGACAAGCATATATTTCCAAAAATTTTATTTGTCTCCGTTTTCCTAAATTTATTTATCCATGGACACATTTATTAATTGGGACATTCTGTATTTATCAATGACGAAAAATTTTATTTTTGAATTTTTGGACATTACGCTGAAAATGTGCAAAAATGAAATGAATTTTCATTGCATTTCCATGACTTATACCTTATAGAGAACATTGTTTTGGTGTATAAGCCATTAGGTCAAAACCGCAGGCAATAGCTGCAATTAAATACTGGCAAATTTATGATTGTAGTTTTGACAATATTTTTTTAAATTTTGCTGTAGCAAAGCGGTAATAAAGACTGCTACCTGGCAACGAACGGGAATTAGGTTCTGTGCAATATACTTTCTTGACGAAATTCATTTTTGAGGTGCCATTGAATGATTTAATTAATTATAACACATTGTGCAAGATATATAATTTATATACATATATATTACAATTGCAGTTGACATTAAACAAAAATCCTGGCTATATGGTTATAGAACCATATATGGTTGAAACGAGAAATGAATATACCAATAAATAGCAATATAATAGCAAATTAATCGTACAATAATGTACATCCTTACCAACAGTGGGTACAATTGGCTTGGATTCCGGAAATACGAGAGTTTAATACAAATGTAAAAGCGATGTACAAACCAGTTTTACAAACCAAAACCTCGTAATTAGTTTGTATCCAAACATTGATTTCTATATCAGTTTTGGTAAACCTAAACTAAAGGTTCAGGCCCATGTCAAGTGGGCTGGCAGTTATATCGTTTAAAAAAAGAACAACTTAGCGAGGAAGGTTTGGATGGGTGGTGGCATCCCCCGACCTAGGCTTGGTCTAAGTGTCATATAAGATGCCAAGCTTAGAGTAAGACTCAGAGTTGTATAGGCTTAGTATATCAGCGTGCATTTATTTCCGTTCCTAAAAATTAGGTTTGCTAACGTTTAAATCGGATATTTCAATTGCTGATAATATAAAACCAATATTTCAAAGAAGAAAGTTAAATGACATAACATACAGAATAATTATTGCACAAAACATCACTATAAGATAAGTACTAAAGAAATGAATGTCTCGTTTATTACACATCAATAAACATAGGATTTTGTGAAATTTACCAACGCTTTGTTGACGGTATTTCTGTTAGTTTGATGTAGGAATCACATTAAGATGCGTGTAGCTAGTGGTCACTTTGAGCATATAGTTGCTGCCACGGAACCCAAAATGCGGAAAACGAACGACTATATATAGTACTGGGCAAAAATGTCACTTGGTAAATGACTTGTGCATAATAACTCCAAATGATAACCCAAACCATATTTAGAGATCGCACGAATATGGTTAGTCTGGGATGTTCGAGTGCTCCGCCTTTGGCTTAGTAGCGTTGATATATGAAGCACCTAAGCCTCTATTTGGACTCACATTTGTCATCAACTGATCAGAAATAACTATATTAAGTATATGGCTATCATAACGATTCAACGTTGTCTGACAGTGACACAGCATCGAAAAGCACTCTTAAAGCTAAAAATTAAAAATGGGATATATTTTAGAGCATCGCTAACACTGGCCGGAAACCTGATGCACCACTCGCTAAAGTATATTTATTGCCAATGACAGAAATTATCTAATTTTTGATTTCACTAAATGTACAACAGTAACGTTTATATAAACAAAATATGCTTTACACTGAACAAAAATAACACTATAAATTGCAAATCGAAGAAAAATTAAAATCATTAAGTGTTTTAAAGTTGCTTGTAAAATTTTGACATTTAACATAGACACTTGATGCTCGTAGAAGGTTTAAAGTTTGGTTACATTTAGTGTCCTATATTTCTCCTGTTCCGCGGGTGAAATGCCATCCAATAAACTTTTTTTATAAACAAAGTTCCTATATACAATTTATGAAACCAATGAATTTACCCATTTTGTATTTAACACAATATTTTAGAAATAATTATTTATATACAAGTTATACACAACGAAAATAATTATAAAATAGCAAAAAATAGGAGTGATAGATATAAGCTTTCGAAACATTACACACAATGTTGGTGCCACCAATTATGAGTTTACATGAATCTGAAAAAATTTTCTCATATATATACAATTTACCGTCTAAAACACTTTGAAAATGTTAGACTTTCGGTTTTGGTTTGAAACACCATTTGCATGTAGTTCGCTGAACCAAGGCACACTGGAAAACCAGGAGTATTGTAAATTTTGACAGAGTTAAACCACGCCGATATACAAATCACTAAATTTACAACATGATAAATTGTATTATAACTAACATGTTACGTAACTCGAACTGGAGGAAACATACTGAAGCCATTTAGCAATAAACCTACTTAATATATGAAGCAAACGTTAGTCAAAGTCAAGGAATTTAAATATAACACGAAATGACACAAAATACATAGTAGGAAAATCAACATAGTTCATTAATAAATAGTGACGTGGATTAATGTACTAATTGTGGGCTCCGTTGAAAAACCGAGAGCCAACAGCATACAAGATACTTCGTACGGCACTTTGGGATATCTATGAATTTTGGGGTCATATGTTCATTTTGAAGCCTGTTGTCTTGTGATATATGCTTCTGTGGTTCTGCGTATTAACATTTGCGGACCTAGATAATCTCGGCTTTGGCAAATATAACTTCATCACTTATTAATTCACATCAAATAAATATTCAACATATCAAGGACGTCAATCACCTGTTCTTAGTGACGTGATACTCCATAATGGTTTTGTATGTTAGGAGGTGTCATTTGCTTGGAACGAAAAACGACACCAAATGTAAAAATTCAGGTGCCGGCATGTTTCTAGTGGACTGACTGGACGGAGCAGCGCGCTAGACGACTCTTCCCCGATCTAACGAACTACATTACATTGCGTGTCATTTGAACTGTAGCGCGAGTTTCCTCAGAGAGGTTTAGAATGTTGCAGATATTCTAGTCTTAATAATTAGAGCGGGTAGAAACTAATTAACAGCAATAAACCGGACCAACGTGGCAGAAATAAAACATTAAAAGCTAGTTATCCGAATTTTATGGTTAAAGCCAGCAAAACTGCCGAAAAACAACTACACTTTTGGAAAGACGATTTGGATCACCCTTTATATTATACCCCATGTATCTTAGTAGTTTATTCAACCACTGAAAAAATCAAAAAGGTTGCTGAAGCATTGTTATACAAAATGTCTTATGAAACAATTACTCGCAGAAAAACTGATGAAATCACTGAAATGGGAGAATACGGGCATAAGAATCCACGTTTCTCGACATTTTCTGATATCCTGAACTATCATGTTTGCTTCAAAATTACACAAATATTTTCAAATTCTTTCAGTGGTTGTGTGGTTTCTGTTTCACGCATTCTTATGGCTATTGTCCTTCCCGTCATGAATTGTGTTTGCAGAACAAGCGCTCAACATATCGTCTTGTCAGTTCTTTTGCTTTTAGGTACCTCCGGTGGAACATTTTGTGCAAAAGTATCTTCACAACGTATCATTATTGCACGTGACAGTGAGTGCTGAGTTCAGCTTAGCTGAACAAAACAGAATGGATTTGGCAAACAGTCGTAAGTTGGCTGAAATATAAGTTGAAAATGCAACACAAGCAACACCACAGTTACTTAGCATATAAAATCTAGGATCATCTTTACCCTGTTGCAAACACTGGGCAGATAAAATTCTTGGAACTTGGCTTCAACAACTATTTGGACAGCCTTCGTTTCATTGAATCTTGATCATGTAAAGCCCCAGGTGTGAACAGCAGGGTGCGCAATGTACTTTAGTGATGTATGACTGTAGCATTCATGAAACTGTCTCTTCTACTAAGCGCTTGTATCAGAATATGGCTCTAATACAAAATTGCAAATATACCCAACTAATCGTGATAAATAGAAATTCTAATGTGGTCGATCTGGATTTTAAGCACTCGACTAATGTAAGGATATAAATGTAACGGGTTTCATTTCGGGAATTTAGCTGTTAAAATTCGCGCTGAGTTCACCTATTGCCTGCAATAAGCAAAGAATATACAAGATAATAGATGGATTCGTTCGCAGATTTTAGCTCTTCAAACTCCATATTTTAACGAGATGTAATCGCAGCCGAATGGCTAATGTAAAATAGGTCGTCCACGTCAAAATGTGCAATTGGCTACGCCCTTGTGATACAGATATCTGTGTACAAATGTAGACAGGAAATGCAAATTTCAGTGAGAATTAAACTCCGTGACACATAATAGAACAGACGAAGAAAGTAGCAGCATACATAGATGTTTAGACAAACTGAAATTGGGAAAATCTGAAAAACTTGGACGCAGAATGTGCCATTGCGGATTGTAACAATGTTCAAGGAAGATAGAAATTTCAGTCGATTTCATAATGTCTGTGGCAGGAATTAACGGTTGAACTTTCGTACAAAATAAAACCATTTAGCATTTTTCCACATGTAAAAAAGATCACACTGTTAGTGTATCTTGATCTGTACACGAATGTTGAGAAATCCGTTAATTAGTATAAGAAGGTACAGCGAGGTAAGATATGACAGAATCAATTTAATTATGCGTCACAAAGTGTGTATAAACAAAGAGTATGACACTTCTGTACCTCTAATGTAAATCCGTGTTTGATGACACGGGCGTTTTCAAATCAGGCAACCGAGAAAGTGTTTAAGTCTGCGGTGAGAGGGGATAACCATAAAGGATAAGTGGTCTTACTTCGTAAGGGTGCGGCCCCTCTTTTCAAAACATATTTACTCCCATATCGCGTGCTGAAGGTAAGCGGAAATTTTGGTTAAATAGACAAAAATTGGGCAAAATCTAGGTAAAATTTGTAAAATCTTTGTTATTTTCTGGGGATGCGGTAGAACGGATTTCATGTCCCCAAGGTTAACCTCTGGGTGAGGATTATTTTAACCTACCCTCTTTGTTCCGCGATCCATGTTTCCGACCTACCCTTCTTAAGAGTCACTTGTAAGACGCGTTATGGACCCTCTACGTTTTGTTAGGTCGTAGATAAGTCTCTACGCCTTTTGGGCCTCCTGTGTTCAAGTGCACGCCTTCAAAACTGGATGTCTCACCTACCTACCAGAATACCTTAGGTTCCGAGGTACCCACTACAAAACGTTGGGGTTAGGTGGTGTGCGCGATGCCCCACCCGCGAAAATGAATGGAAGTAAGGCTGGAAACGTACGTGTCATCAAACACTGGGCTTACATTAGAGTGCAAGGAGGGATTGTAAAATAACTTTTCACTTATACACTCTTGCTATTACCACGAGTGCGTAGAAAAGAGTATGACAGTGCACTGCACTCTAATGTTAGCCCCTGTTTGACAACGTTTGGGCGTTTTTGGTTCTACCTCATAGTTTCTGGGGTGTCATCATGCACAAAGCCCCTCAAGTTTTGTAGGCGTAACTTGGACCCCTCACTTTGTAAAGAGCGGTAGCTCGAACCCCCACAGTTTGCAGAGGGTGGTAGTTCGGACCACCAGTTTTGAGAGGGTCGCTTGTAAAGCAGCTACAGGTCCGACCTACCCCTTTCCACATAATGAGCGGGGTCCGAGCTACTCACCCACAAAACGTGGAGGTCTGTGCATGATGACCCCAGAAATGAGCGGGGTATAGCTATAAACGTCCCTGTCATCAAACACATGCTAACACTACAGTGCAGGGAAGTGTCATACTCTTCTCCTATACACTCTTGGCATTACAAGGAGACGATGATGGTCGATTCTGCTCAAGAATGTGACATTCTTCAACTTTTCTATATAATTGACCGCGAAACGTCGCGTTCATTTTCGGTCTTATGCGGCCTTAGCGTTATGATGTCCCCAACCGTTTGTAATATTTGCCCCGTTGTCGCTACGCTATCGTATAGACAGTCAGTACCATAAATAGTTTACTGAGAGTATACGACACCCCTTTGGCTAATACGTTTTTGTTTTTTCTTTATGGTGTTTCACACACTCTTAGCTACCGATTTTTCTCGAATTAACTGTAACTGAAACTATGTGTAGGCGATGCTATGTATTCAAGTGTGTTGTTAGTTCTTTTGAAAACCTCTATATTTGCATCTAATAATATGCACGTTGACAATATGATATGGTATCGTAGGCATTGTCCTAAAATGACAATACCCCTAACTAGCCACGCGTGACAATTTTTATGAATAATATAGATTGTCTTAGACACCTTGGGGATGGAGGGTGTGACTCACACTATGTGTGGTCCATAGGTTTCAAACATTGGGAACATTATAACGCTAATGCCTAATTACCCAAACCAAGATTATAACCGAAATGATGGCTTATCAACATGAGCCACCTCACAGTGTTGTTGAACCGCCGACTTATACCCACCAGCTTTTTGGACAACCAAATCTCAAGCCGCATGGGGTTCTTGAACAACTTGTTTTATAACGCACATGTTCTTGAATCATTTATTCTTACACCAACAAGGTTTCTAACCAATTAATTTATACCAACACAAGGTTCTTAGACCAATAATCCATACCCCTACAAGTTTTCATCATTCAACTCAGACCGCAAGTTGCATTTTGATAAAATAACAAAAGTTCAAAAATGGTCTAGAAATCTGGGGGTCTCAGCTTAACAGTCAATATCATAGTGTAGGTGGATTAAGCAATTAACCTACTGGAGTAAAACTCGAGTGGTTCAAGAACCTAGTGGGGCTAGAAATTAATGGCTTAAGAACATGGCGGAGGTAGATATTTGGGGGTTCAAGAACCTTGTGGGATAAAGATACAGTGGTCCAAAAACCTGGTGGTGTACAGATACAACGTTGGTTATAAAACCTGGTGGGGTAAGACCGAAAACGACCACGACGTACCGCGTATAGTAATACGGGAAAGCTGAAGAGTGTCGAGCAGGATCCACTATCATCGACTCTTGGCATTCTTAAGAGTCCATAATATAAATTTGCGCAAAAGCATGACGCTCGGCGTTACTTACATAGATTACCTTATACTGTGGGGTAATCGTTTTTCGGCTTTCCGCTAAGCATGCCCTTGTGTCTTCCACCGAGGTTTTCAGTTGGGTATCGGCAACCTTTGAAGGTTTCTCGATGGGGTGCCAGCTGCCAGCATGCCAACGGCCAGTAAAATGAGAGCCAGGATTCTTGCTGCCTATGATTGCTATTACTCCTCTCATAGTATTAGCTGTTGCGTACCGGCAGCTGATATCCCAGAAAGAAACTTTACACAAAGCCCATACGACCGCTGGGAGCTTTGATAAGCACAGCCCAAAATATGTAGGGTTAAATAGACAACAGATCGAGGCCAAACTATATAAGTATGCCTGAGTGTCGTACTCTTCTACAGATTTTTATTATAAACTCTTGGTATTAACAAAAGTGCAAGCTGAAAATAGCCTACACACGGGGTCATACTATTGCATAATAACGTAGGTATAACCAAGAGTGCATTAGAGAAGAGTATGACACTAACCAACACTCTAGAGAAGGTAGTGCCAAAAACGCCTAACACGGGCTGACATTAGATTGCAAGGACGTGTCATACTTTTCCCTAATGCACTCTTTATATAACCCATATAATGCAATGTATACTCTTCTTCAACGGTTCATCGCAGACTTTTAGCAGTATGAAAATTCTTCTAAGTGTTTTACAGGCTGACGTTCTAATATTATTTGATGATGTGTACGTATTTACTTTATCTCCGAGGATGTTTGATGTCACCAGCACGACATATTTTCGACTCATTTTGTTTACTATATTCACTTTCCCTCAGATTATTTTGAAGGCATCGTCTTCCAATACAACAACAGTCAACAAGATTTCCAATGTCATGCGTTGTTTATTGTCCGGATAGTCAGTGTCCCAACGCAATTTGGGCAAACAGACTTTGGAATCAGACAAGAACGATCACATCATCGAACAACACTAGGTTCAACTGTAAAACTCTTACACGTATTTTTTTCACTATGCACAAATAGTACTAGCAAGAGTGCGTTAGGGAAGCGTATGACACTTCCCTGCACTCACATCTTAGCCCGTGTTTGATGATACGGGCGTTTTCGGCCTGACCACTCCCACCAGTTTTTGGGGGGAAAGGGGGTGGTCGGGCATCTCCCCCAATTGCTGTGGGAGGGGTCGGTTCATAAGCAGCTGCTGGTTCAACCGACCCCCTCCCAGAAATTGGGGGGCCCCACCGACTCCCGCCCTCTCAAAAAACTGGGGAGTCGAGCTATCAAACTGGGTGGGTCAGGGCATCTCAACCCCCAGGTCGAAGACGCCCGTATCATCAAACATATTAGAGTGCAGGGAAGCGTCATACTCTTCCCTAATGCACTCTTGGTACTAGTAAGAGCGTATGATGGACTTGGACTATTGAAGAGGAGTATTACACTAAATTATAAAGGATTGTGCGTTCAATGTTCGCGTCTTTTGTTCCACTATTACGGGGCGATAAATAATCCACCTTTTTACTGTCCCCTAGCTTGTGTCTTGTTTCTTTTAATTTGGCCCTGTCTTTCTAGACATCTGGTCCGAATTTCTAATCTGGAAAATTTATACGTTTATTGTTCAAATGGGAAACAACTGTCTGTGCAAGACAAGATACGGAGGGACACCCAAAAAATTAAAAAATGTAGCGCCACACCGCCCAATAAATTTTAATTAATAAATATGCGTAAAATGGTTTTAGATTATATGTAAAAGCAGTATTAAATTTCTATAGATACTTTGAAATATAAATAAAATGATTTTAAATTTTATATAAAAGCAATTTTAAATTTTTAGTACGTAAATGTTTTGAAATATTTTTTGTATTTTTACCAGTAAATTTATTAAAATAGGTTTAAATTTTATATAACAGCAGTTTTAAATTTTTTTTTTAAATTAATATTTTGAAATATTTTTTGTATTTTTATTAATATATATATGATTAAACTGGTGTTAGGTTTTATATAAAAGTAGTATTTAATTTATATATATTGAAATATTTTTTGTATTTTTATCAATAAATATAAATAAAATCGTTTTGGATTTTATATAAAAGCAATTTTAAATTTTTAGTTCATAAATGTTTTGAAATATTTTTGTATTTTAACCAGTAAATTTATGAAAATAGTTTTAAATTTTATATAACAGCAGTTTTAAATCTTTTACAAATTAACAGTTTGAAATATTTTTTGCATTTTTATTAATAAATTTATTAAAATAGTTTTAGATTTTATATAAAAGCGATTTTAAATTTTTTAGTACATAAATGTTTTGAAATATTTTTTTTTGTATTTTAAACAGTAAATTTGTTAATATAGTTTTAAATTTTATATAACAGCAGTTTCAAATCTTTTACAAATTAATATTTTGAAATATTTTTTGTATTTTTATTAATATATATATAATTAAACTGGTTTTAGGTTTTGTGTAAAAGTAGTATTAAATTTAAATGTATATTGAAATATTTTTTGTATTTTTATCCATAAATTTATTAAAATAGTTTTAGATTTTATATAAAAGCAATTTTAAATTTTTTAGTACATAAATGTTTTGAAATATTTTTTGTATTTTAACCAGTAAATTTGTTAAAATAGTTTTAAATTTTATATAACAGCAGTTTCAAATCTTTTACAAATTAATATTTTGAAATATTTTTTTGTATTTTTATTAATATATATATAATTAAACTGGTTTTAGGTTTTGTGTAAAAATAGTATTAAATTTAAATATATATTGAAATATTTTTTATTTTTATCCATAAATTTATTAAAATAGTTTTAGATTTTATATAAAAGCAATTTTAAATTTTTTAGTACATAAATGTTTTGAAATATTTTTTGTATTTTAACCAGTAAATTTGTTAAAATAGTTTTAAATTTTATATAACAGCAGTTTCAAATCTTTTACAAATTAATATTTTGAAATATTTTTTGTATTTTTATTAATATATATGTAATTAAACTGGTTTTAGGTTTTGTGTAAAAGTAGTATTAAATTTAAATATATATTGAAATATTTTTTGTATTTTTATTAATAAATTTATTAAAATAGTTTTAGATTTTATATAAAAGCGATTTTAAATTTTTTAGTACATAAATGTTTTGAAATATTTTTTTTGTATTTTAAACAGTAAATTTGTTAAAATAGTTTTAAATTTTATATAACAGCAGTTTCAAATCTTTTACAAATTAATATTTTGAAATATTTTTTGTATTTTTATTAATATATATGTAATTAAACTGGTTTTAGGTTTTGTGTAAAAGTAGTATTAAATTTAAATATATATTGAAATATTTTTTGTATTTTTATTAATAAATTTATTAAAATAGTTTTAGATTTTATATAAAAGCGATTTTAAATTTTTTAGTACATAAATGTTTTGAAATATTTTTTTTGTATTTTAAACAGTAAATTTGTTAAAATAGTTTTAAATTTTATATAACAGCAGTTTCAAATCTTTTACAAATTAATATTTTGAAATATTTTTGTATTTTTATTAATATATATAATTAAACTGGTTTTAGGTTTTGTGTAAAAGTAGTATTAAATTTAAATATATATTGAAATATTTTTTGTATTTTTATCCATAAATTTATTAAAATAGTTTTAGATTTCATATAAAAGCAATTTTAAATTTTTTAGTACATAAATGTTTTGAAATATTTTTTTGTATTTTAACCAGTAAATTTGTTAAAATAGTTTTAAATTTTATATAACAGCAGTTTCAAATCTTTTACAAATTAATATTTTGAAATATTTTTTGTATTTTTATTAATATATATGTAATTAAACTGGTTTTAGGTTTTGTGTAAAAGTAGTATTAAATTTAAATATATATTGAAATATTTTTTGTATTTTTATTAATAAATTTATTAAAATAGTTTTAGATTTTATATAAAAGCGATTTTAAATTTTTTAGTACACAAATGTTTTGAAATATTTTTTTTGTATTTTAAACAGTAAATTTGTTAAAATAGTTTTAAATTTTATATAACAGCAGTTTCAAATCTTTTACAAATAAATATTTTGAAATATTTTTTGTATTTTTATTAATATATATAATTAAACTGGTTTTAGGTTTTGTGTAAAAGTAGTATTAAATTTATATATTTATTGAAATATTTTTTGTATTTTTATCCATAAATTTATTAAAATAGTTTTAGATTTTATATAAAAGCAATTTTAAATTTTTTAGTACATAAATGTTTTGAAATATTTTTTTGTATTTTAACCAGTAAATTTGTTAAAATAGTTTTAAATTTTATATAACAGCAGTTTCAAATCTTTTACAAATTAATATTTTGAAATATTTTTTGTATTTTTATTAATATATATGTAATTAAACTGGTTTTAGGTTTTGTGTAAAAGTAGTATTAAATTTAAATATATATTGAAATATTTTTTGTATTTTTATCCATAAATTTATTAAAATAGTTTTAGATTTTATATAAAAGCAATTTTAAATTTTTAGTACATAAATGTTTTGAAATATTTTTTTTGTATTTTAAACAGTAAATTTGTTAAAATAGTTTTAAATTTTATATAACAGCAGTTTCAAATCTTTTACAAATTAATATTTTGAAATATTTTTTGTATTTTTATCAATAAATTTATTAAAATAGTTTTAGAATTTATATCACAGCAGTTTAAAAATTTTTTAATTAATATTTTGAAATATTTTTTGTATTTTTATCACTAAATATAAATAAAATCGTTTCGGATTTTATATAAAAGCAATTTTAAATTTTTAGCACATAATTGTTTTGAAATAGTTTTGTATTTTTACCAATAAATTTACTAAAATAGTTTTAGATTTTATATAACAGCAGTTTTAAATTTTTTATAAATAAATATTTTGAAATATTTTTTGAATTTTTACCAGTAAATTTATTAAAATAGTTTTAGATTTTATATAACAGCAGTTTTAAATTTTTTATAAATTAATATTTTGAAATATTTTTTGTATTTTTATTAATATATATATGATTAAACTACTTTTAGGTTTATATAAAAGTAGTATTGAATTTATATATATTGAAATATTTTTTGTATTTTTATCAATAAATATGATTAAAATAGTTTTAGATTCTATATAAAATCAGATTTAAATTTTTATAAATAAATATTTTGACATATTTTTGTATTCTTATCACTAAATATAATTGTAATGATTTTAAATTCTATATAAAAGCCGTTTTAAATTTTTTATTATAAAATATTTTGAAATATTTTTTTATGTTTTACCTATAAATTCAATTAAATAGTTTAAAATTGTATATAAAACCAGTTTTAAACTTATATAAATGTATGTTTTGAAATATCTGTTTGTATTATTATGAATAAATGTGGTTAGAAAGGATTCAGACTTTATGTAAAAACTGTTTTAATATTTTTATTAATAAATATTTTGAAATATTTTTATATCTTTTATAAATAATGATTAAAATCATTAAAATAGTTTTAGATTTTTTAAAGATAATTATTTTTAAATAAATATTATGATATTTTTGTGTAACGATGATTGATAGAGTTGCACTTCTTGCGATTATATGTATAAATGTTTGAAATAAATATAAATTTGATTATACTACTGAATATATTAAATAATCTTTGAATTTAAACACGAATAAGTTGAAAGTATTAATAATAGAATTTTTTTGAAATAATCAGATTTTTCCGAGTAAATGAATGTTAAATTTTTTTAAAATTTTCTGTCCATAAAAACGAAAGAAAATTCAATAAATATATTTATTGGTATGATTGTAGTAGTTTTCGTTTATTATATTTTATGTGTTAAGTATTATAAACAGCTATATAATCTGGGTAAAGTACAACTAATTAAAAAATTTGTCTTAACACAGTACAACAATACGAATACAAAAAGTATACTCAGAATAGAGCAACAACAAATAACTCAGGTAACATGCGTTCAGTGAATCAAAACTACTGACTTATTTATAACGATAATAGGAATTTACCCAAATTCGATTTATCTGCATTCATTCATTAAGCGTTTGAACTTGAATAAGTGCAATGTTCACCGAAGCACGTTATTGATGTTTGTCCCCTAATGTTAGCTCCAAACACTACTGCTAGACCAGAATGGCAGAAAAACCAATTTAACTAAGGGCCAGTTCAATACGTTTGCTAAACTTTTAACTTATGCTTTACGTAAAGCTAACCTGAAGAAAATGTGAAGATTTACTTAAATCTAGTTTCCGTTTTAAGTTCCGTTGCTGCTTCATCTAATCTTGCATTTTGATGTCTCTCACAGTGCTGAAACGCTGTGGTTACTACTTTTAATTATAACAGATCCAAATTTTATGTGACATTTAAAATTGCGACTTTTTCGACTGAAGTTTTCACAGAAATATTATTACGATGCACATTTGAACCCGATAACCTCGCATGGAACCCATTAATGATCTCGGGTCTGACTAAAACTAATTTATCTAATAGACTGTAGCGCGCTTTGACGTGCAAACAAAATTGCTATAACTGCCAATTTCAGCCAGTCATAAAGAGCAAACTTAAAGCGTTTTATGCACATCATCCACCTCGTCCTGATTATGTAGTGGATAAATAGTAGTGTGTTTACAATGTAAAAATTATTAAATATAGTTCGCAAAATGTTTTAAGTAGTGGAAAGTCAAAGGTCTGAGCGAAGTATCTAGTTAATACTGCCACAAAATAAACTTCGAAAACAAACGGAATTTCAATCGGCCCGTCACCTTCCACCATTAGATGCACACAGACTAAGCTTACAAGTTCACAGCAGCACTATATGTTTGCAGCAAAGTACAATTATGATTTAGACTTATTTTATATAAAGCTGATGGTTTAATACAAAAATGGTGTATTCACGCGAGTTTAATCCACATGTAGAATACGCAGTTTGTAGAGAAATCTATGCAGCCCACAACATAGAGTGACTCACATTTTTGGTAAGCGCAGCCTATGGAGATTCTAAAAAATTTTCTACTGAATTTTTCACAATTTTAGTGAATTTCCTCAATCTTTGCGTCGAATGAAAAGGGGACTATGTCTTCTTTGCTGTAAAGGTAGACTATAGCCCGGTTAGCCTCAACATTGTATAAGCATCATATGAAGATAATACAAGCAGTCGAAAGCTTTCGGAGTGCCAAAACCTGCTTTTAAGAGGTAACCCTATGATTCATAACTGTCAAAACGGTAGAATGCCGTCCAGCTTTTTAAACCTTTCACAAAATGTTGTGATATTCCCAGCCAACACGAAATAGACATTTTCTTCGCCATTGCCTCGTACAAATCCAAGAAGGGGCGTCAACAGGTAAAAATGTTAAGCTGGTCACAATAACTGGTGTTACTCACTAAAAACTAATAAGTAAATTTGGGGTACAACACAGCGAAAGCGCACATATACTCATAGCGTTGAGAGCAGGTGGTTCTGTTTGAAATTTAATCTCTTATGTGTATATAAACGCGGCCAGATTCTACCGTGGTTTTATCGTGGTTTCGGTGAAACTTCATTCTGTGATTTCGTTAGTTTATCATGAAAAACGGCTCAGTTAATTTTTTGTAAATCAATATTCTGCAAACGAAGAACATATTTCGAGTTTGATCGATACTTGTTAGGATGCGACACTAGTTTTTGGGAAAGTAAAATGCGAATCTCGTCGGACACATATTGACAGGACATACTGTGAGTAAGACATTTGCTTACAAATCAGGCCGACTCGAAGTCCTGATTTTGAAGCAATTGGAAACAATTTGATTGAGATATCCAGAAAAGCGGAATACATTCTTAATAAACGTCAACAGCTACATGCGCTTCAGAGAGGTGATGGGGGTTTGTGCATGGTGATGGGGGTTTGTGATGGGGGTTTGTGGATGCTGCATGTGGATGCTGATGTGGATACGGTTACATTCAGCGTAGCAAAAATTCGCTTAATATTGCTAAACAAAATTTTGTTGCTGCTTTTCATAAAAATGCCGGAGTTAATGCTGCAGTAACTTAAGCACCAGCTACAAAAATAGTGTCATTTTTATAAAGGCTAGTCTAATTCATGCTGTATGTTTCTAAAACATTTGATGTCTTTACAGTAATTTCCGTGGCTACACACATTTCTCTGCGAACGCTGCATAATTTCTTTAAAAATTATAGCTTGTACTGATATGGACGTTCAAACTGACTTAAGTATGAGTAAACTAGAGGTGACCTCACCAACCGTTGAATTTTGTAACTACCGATATCAAATCGCAAACCTTTGTTACTGAAAAAATGCTTGGATTTCATTCTATTATTCGCTACCCGAAAATTATCAAAAACCAGAAATTATACATTGTGCATGAACAGTATTTTGGCTATTTCCATTTTGTATAAATTCATGCCTATCCGATTTGTATACGGACTATTCAGTGATCGCTCACAAATTTACTGTAATAGGGATGTCATGAACAATCAACGCTATAGTTAATCTCTTGGTGTTCGTGAAGAAAACTCGCTTAATTCAAATTTGACAAATTTTTCGTAATAAAATTTTGGTAATTTCACTTGAGTTTTCACGAAAGGAAAATAGCTAGACTATAAAAGCGCTACAGTGTGTTTGCGAACAGTTTTGCACCGAATTTTAATTGATAGCTTTAAGAAATTGAAAAATAGTCGGTGGGTTCACCTCAAATTTACTCGTCAACTAGTACACGCTCAACCGTTGTTACACGATTTGAGAACAACAATACTCATTACGTCACAGTGTTTTCCTTCTCATCTTTTTCAATTTTCTTTCTCGCTGTGTCTAGCTTATACATAGGTGCGCATTGGAAGATTAAGGGAATACGTCAAACTAAGTTTTCGACCCCGCGCTCCCCTTAGGCCATATTTCAACCCCTCCCCCCGTGAAATCGAGCAGAAAATTTGGCGAAATGTAGAAAAAATTAGGAAAATTTGCCGAAATTTAGAAAAACTATTGTAAGGGTTAGCGCAAATTAGCAAAAATTGAGGAAAATTTCAGCAAAACTAAGGAAAATGAACAAAAATACGGAAATTTTGAGCAAAATTTTAGCAACAATTCAGCAAATTTAGAGAAAATTATGAGTTCCAAATAATTTCCAAAAATTTTGCCCCCTTGACTTATATCCAACCCCCCTCGCCCGATCTTCCTCACCTCCGCCGGAACCATATCCCCCTACGTCGAGAGCCCTGGCGCATCTATGATGTTATACTAACTAACAGATTTCAGCACGCACTCGTACTTTTCAGGATATAGAATTGTTTTCTTTACCATTTTAAAACCGCTGAAAACGGATCATTTTGAACGAACGTCTAACCATAAATTTCAGCCATAGAAATTGTCATCAAATGGACTAAAATTGCTGTCTTCCTTGAAAATCATTAAAATCCGCAATAGCACATTCTGAGTCCACGTTTTTCAGATTTTCCCAATTTCAGTTTGTCTAAATATCTATGAACGCTGCTGCTTTCTTTGTGAGTTCTACCATATGATACGAAATTTAATTTCTCACTGAAATTTGCATTTCCTGTCTACATTTGTACACAGATATCTGTGGTACAAAGGCGTCGCCAATTGCATATTTTGAAGTGGAGGTCCCATTTGAAATTAGCCATTCCGATGCGATTACATGTCGTTAAAATATGGAGTTTGAAGAGCTAAAATTTACGAACAAATCCATCTATTATCTTGTATATTCTTTGCTTATTGCAGCCAATAGGTGAACTCAGCGCGAATTTTAACAGCTAAAGACCAGCAATGAAACCCGTTACATTTATATCCTTGCGTGAGTAGAGTGCTTAAAATCCAGATCGACCACATTAGAATTTCTATTTATCACGATTAGTTGGGTATATTTGCAATTTTGTATTAGAGCCATATTCTGATACAAGCGCTTAGTAGAAGAGACAGTTTCATGAATGCTACAGTCATACATCACTAAAGTACATTGCGCACCCTGCTGTTCACACCTGGGGCTTTACATGATCAAGATTCAATGAAACGAAGGCTGTCCAAATAGTTGTTGAAGCCAAGTTCCAAGAATTTTATCTGCCCAGTGTTTGCAACAGGGTAAAGATGATCCTAGATTTTATATGCTAAGTAACTGTGGTGTTGCTTGTGTTGCATTTTCAACTTATATTTCAGCCAACTTACGACTGTTTGCCAAATCCATTCTGTTTTGTTCAGCTAAGCTGAACTCAGCACTCACTGTCACGTGCAATAATGATACGTTGTGAAGATACTTTTGCACAAAATGTTCCACCGGAGGTACCTAAAAGCAAAAGAACTCACAAGACGATATGTTGAGCGCTTGTTCTGCAAACACAATTCATGACGGGAAGGACAATAGCCATAAGAATGCGTGAAACAGAAACCACACAAACCTGACAAATAAAACCGAACGTATACTGAAAATGTGCGGGATCATACGCAAAAGGACATGTTTATGACCATTAGCGATGACGAATTAAGCGAAGTAACTGGAGGAAACTCAACAACGATATTGAATATAACGAACAAATCAGAGGATTAATAGGCCGACATCTGTAACTTTCTTCACAAGAAATTTTAACAGAAAGTTTTTCCAATGAAATCCATTTTTATATAATTATCTGAATTACTAGTTCACAACGTGTACCTTTGAGCTCTTACCCAAATTAAATATACACCTTTCCTTCAATACGAATTCAGCTAATTGTGCTGAACTATACATTTTCCAACTATATGACACCCTCCTACAACAATCATATAACTACTTACTAATACATGCGTTTAGTACATATACAGTTTGTTACGTGACGAGACACAAATTATAATTTTACAGCTTAAAACTTGAGCTCTTTCAATCAATATTCGGAGTAGAATACAGTTTTCATAATTACATATCGTGGCGTTCCATGGCGAGTAAATATATGTACATTATTGCTATTTAAATGACATAATCGCTGAATGGCCCAGTTATAAAATGACAGACCTGACGATAAAGCAGCATTTATATATAATAAAAGTTTGTGAAACAAGTATTCCGGTCGGTTAACTCGCTAAAGAAGCGTTTGGCGGCATGGGAATTTAATAATTGCGGCTGTATAACGAATTTGGCTAAGTTGTGACTTCACGTGCAAACTTTATCTGAATGCTTACCACTATAAATCAATTTTATTTGAATCCTTTGCAAATTTAAATGGTATAATTAATTTTGCGAAAAAAACAGTTAAAATAAAGAAATATTTTTATGTAATACATGAATGAAAAATATATTTCGCTAAGAGTAAAGCAATTTTGTAATATACACGCCGAACGTGAGGTCTATAGTTTTCATGCTAAGCAATTTATCATTCTTACTGTGGCATTCAAAGCTGCCCTGCTGATTTAGAACTACGCCTAAAATTCATATGACCTGACTCAATTTATATACTCAAACATTTGAATCACTAATGAATATATACGACAAATTACTATTATAATAATAATATATATACAATTATACAAATTAAATGTAACAAAAATATAAATACATATGTAACACACAAAAGATAAGGGAAAATGTGTTGGGTCCATGGCTGCTAGATTCCGCTGGATCGCAACCGCTTAGATGTTTGCGGTGTTATTGGTAAAGATATAGGCTTCCTGAAATCATGATTTGACAGTTTGAAATGGAAATGATGTTTATGCAAAATCGTAAAAGACATATTAGCCTGAGTTACAATATAAGCCTGCTACAGCATGATTCAATATTATAGGATTGTGAGAATTAACAGGGCGGATGATACTCATTTATTACATAGCGTGAAGTGAAGATCTTTGAACGGCAACGTAAACCATGAAGGACAAGTACATCTTTAATGGTCGTTCTATTTGTGACCTTGTACTCGTTGAATAGATATTCAACATGTTAAAACGTCCGTTGCGAAATCGATATATCTACACTAGACATTGCAAAAAATTTGTTTAGCAGCTGAAACGTCAGTAGCGAAGTCGATAAGTCTATATTTAACAGTGCCAGAATTTGTTCAACAGCTGAAATGTCCGTTAAGAAATAGATAGGTCTACATTTGACACTGCTCGAAATTTCTTCAACAGCTGAAACATCCGTTACGAAATCTATATGTCTACATTTGACACTGCTACAAAGTTGAGAGTTCATATGCGTTGGGTTTTTGTTCAATGCTAAACATTTTCTGAGCACACACTTACGATGCTTTTAGAGCTTCTTTTTATGATCTTATGACTTTAAGATCAAGCCACTAACCAGGCCTATTTTGGAATATGCAGTGCGGAATTCACATCTATTGCTATTAATAGAATTATTCGACTCGTTTTACAGCAAAGCCAAAAATTAGCAGTTTCCAATCAGTCAATGACAATTTGGTTACGTTTATTGGCTTCGAATTATGATTCGGATCTGTTTCCGAAAAAAATAATGTAACTGTAGCGTCAGAAACAAAACGCTGCAGTTATGTTGCACGAAAACATGACACTTTTAAATTCAAATATTGAGCAGAACTGTAATTTTTTCGCGCATATATTTAGAAAATAAGACAATAACTATTCTCAGTAAGTGTAAGTTAAGCTTACTACTAAACTACAGATGATAAACAATATTTACATATTTTAGCAATATTTTTGGTACCCGAGGTGCGATATCTTTGCATTCACCAGCACTAATTGTGGAAGTCATAACTACACCATGAAGTTCAGCTGCATTCTAATTCCTACAACGACATCCGATACTCTGATCGGACGACTGTCGCAGAAAGTCGACTTTCAGGTACTTATGTCTAACTACCAAAACCCCTCTACGCTACACATAAGATGTCGTAGATAACTATATCTATGTCTCATTCCATATTTTCATAACATGGCGCGTTGTGAGCTTTGACAACCCAGCTAGTCAGTGCGGCTATGAAACTAAATTTAATTATTCAGAACACTTTTGCTTTTCAAAATATATATGTTATTATCTAGAGTTCACTGTTCTGCACCAGATTAATATGAACTATGTGAAATAATACATGTGGTTTTAGTATGAAATATATCAACTAAAGTATGACACTCTTCGAAATCACATCCAAACGCATCGAGTATGGCACAATTCATTTCGACCTAGGCCCCTCGGTTTGCGAACTTACCCCTCCCCCACCACTAGTTGGGAAGGGTCATGCTACCATGCGCAAAAATTTGTTCTGACCCCCCATAGCTTAAGGTGGTCGTTGTGCACCATAAAACTGGGCGAAGGTAGAACCAACATCTTTAACAGACACTCAAATCGGCGGAGGAGTCGTTAGAAGGAATTTTTATTATTGGTACCATGACCCCCAAGAGTGAGGACAATTACGCTCAACAAAAAAGCTAGACGGGTATTACAAAATGTATTGTGTCATACCCTACGTGTTTATACGGTAATTTCGGAGATTCGTACTTTTTTCAAGAAATCATCGTGTACTCTTGTTAATAACTCAAGTAGTCCACCTAACTTAGGACATATAAACCATGAAATATATGCAATTTCAACTAACATGAACTGCAAGAGTTGAAAAGATTTTTATCAAAAATCGGACTCCAACTGTCAACGCAGATAATCATAAGGCGTTGAACGTGAGACGAAAGCCAATGCGTAACAAACACAACAGCGGCTGCGACTGAAATGAAGTCACTAGATAAGGCTATAAAATCAATAGGATAGACACATTCAAGAATTTCCCTCTTTATAAGCCTTACTTTATATAACTAGTGGAAAGTACAGCTTATTATCGGCTGGATAAAAGCGGCAGACGTCCGTCTTGGTTTTACGTTGTTAAAAAATTACGAACAAAGCAACTTATATGACTGAAGATTCGTCGTAGAATGACCCTGCTCAATCATCGCAGGGCTTCGACTTGAAAACAATTGAAATGAATGCTTTTACTAAACAGTTTCAAATTTCCAATAGCAAACTATGCTACAAAGGACTCTGCATGTGAAAGCTTTGTCCGATAAATTTGTGATTCTGAAATGTTTTTATTTGTAATTTATGATTTATAATTTTTAATTTATAATCTATAATTGACCTGGACCTCCGGGAATTTCAATTTGCCACCAGCATTATTTTCAACTAATCGCCATCTGTCCTTGCATTTTAATATACTGCTGCCTTTAAAGTGGTGCACTTTGGCTTTACATAGTCCACGGCACAAAGTTTCCGACAAACGTTAAACCACCGTCTATGTATCTGTTTCCTTACGGTTCCGAAACTATAAATAGACAAATTGTGATCTCTCATAAAATATAACGTGAAAACGCCTATTTTTAACTTCAACCACTTAACGATATAAATGTTTGCCTTCCACAGTTGCTTCCGAAAAGCTGATCATAATACGGGTTTATTGACGTTTAAACAATTATTTCGCTTTATCGAATATTTTGCTTCAAAACAGGATTATTAAAACATATTGACCTTTATTGTCTAAACCGGTGGTATGCCGGTTGGAGGAAAATAATTGCCTGGCCATGCCTAAAATTTTGCCAGGGGCATGGAGCACGAACATCGGTTTGTTCCACGGAAATATAATATGCCACAGAATCCCAGGCCACACCTATCTTTCCAATTTGAATAAACCAGCAATAATTTGTTTTTTTCTATTTGTGAAATATCTAGTAATTTTTTGAAATGACTAATGCGCGACTAAACTTAAAATGATTCCGCCTACCATCCTATTTTACAATTGTCATATGTTTTGTAACAGAATGCGTCTTTGTGATTGCATAATCTAGTAAAAGCCATTTAAGAGCAGCAGTAAGGTGGTATGAAATGAGTAATTTTTGGTTCGCAAATTCGTTAGTAAAATTCACAAATTGTTGAAAACGTAATTTTGTTAGTTTTAAAATTGTGCGTTTTGTTCGTGAACAGTGTTACAGGGAGGCATCGTTTGACACATTGGGTGCAATAACTCAGCGAAGAAACTATTTTAAACATGTTGTTCAACATTTGAAATCAAAAATTTTTAAACTTGTTCGTGAACGCAAACATATAAAAAATTTAATTTATTCGCGAACGTAAACGTATATTCTTTTTAGCAAATGTTGTTCGCGAACACAAACGCAGTTCTTTAATAAATCTAAAAATTATTTTGTCATAGAGAAATACGCAAGCGCCATCAAGCATGCATGATTAAAATCACTAAGCATCAAATGTTTGCGAACATCTGCTTTTTAAAATGAAAGTTGCGTTGGAGATATTGTTTTATTACTCTTGCTCTTGTTTTATTAATCTTGCTCGCGCCGTTTTTGAATCTACAATTTATAAGTGAACATTTGAAGGGTGAAATTGTTCGCGAACAAGTTCTTTTCTATATTGTATACGACTACGATTTCAGGTTAATAATTTAATGATTTTACAAATTTGTTGAAAGTTTAAAATATGAAAGTTGCTTATTCGCGAATACTTGAACAATTACAGAAAATTTGACTCGTTTTGTGAACAAATACCTGTTCATTATTATTTGAGACGGCAATGTTCGCGAATGCTGGAAACTAAAGATTTTCACCACAGTCGTGATGGCGAACAAAACGAATCCTGAATTAGTCAATGTTCTAATTAGCAGTGAATCGTTTTCTACTCATAAGAGATCGTCAAAATTTTGTTCCGGGACAGTTAGCAACTTCTGGCAGTTCGATTTCACTTTGTATAAATTTGGTTAACGAAAAACCGTGCCAAATTCTTTGTTTGTTCCGTAACAGTAGTTTTCGATTCCATATCGGCTTTGACAAAAGGATGGCCAGCGGGGTCATTTTAAGTTTAATCGCGCATAAACTTTTTTGAAAACGTCAATGACGTTGCATAATCAATGTACAAACGCCACACAAACTTAGTGTTGTAATGTTTAAACTGAGTATGGATTAATATAGGATATATTGCAAATCTTAGATAAATATTGAATACCCCCAATCAGTACAAACTTTAAAAATATAATATCAAAGGAACAGTCGCGCTATCAACTACTCTGCCAACCGTAATACTACTAGTTGAGCTTTTGGTTTATTTATGCATGAGTAAACTTAAGTTGCGTCGCCTTCCATCCTCTTTTGAAATTAGGATTGGCAATAGCTTGTTCAGTGAACACAAAATCCATAAGATTATATGCGGACAAAAAAATGGGGCTTTTAGGTAATGCATCCAAAACGTAAATGAACAAGAAATAGACTGGTGTGAATTTTCGATTTTTTATAATCTTGTTCGAGAACTTAATTATCCACTGTTTTAATTATATTCAAAACGTTCGCTAACGCTGTTTGCACAAACTCAATTGATAATTTCCCGAATGACTGCTGTGACTGAACTATGATACTGGTTTATAAAGAATGCCTGTTCAAGTGTGATGTTCGTGAACGTCTTCAGCTTAATATATATGCATAGAAAATGAGTATCAAAACAATGAAAGAACGAATATGATGTTCCTGCACGTTTTGGGTTTCATGCTTTAACATTTTTCTTCGCGTTATGCTTGATATTTTCGACATTTTACTCGTGATTAATTTAATTGAAGTATTGGATCAGTGTTCGCTACCCCGTATTATTTCACCACATCATTGTTCGCCAACAGGTTTTTGTGTGTAAAGGCAAACGCACCCATTTATCGAACAAGAAAATTTATGACGTTCGCGACCACCTTTTTACTGGGAAATGTTAACACTAAAGCGTTGGCTTGCAATTTCCACCAAAATACTCTTGCACGTCGATGGTCGAAGGATGTCATGTTCGCAAACAAAACATACGGATTTAGCGATATACTATATTCTGCACTAGGATTTGTAATTAAAATTTAAGTCTTTTCACATTATTATTTTAACATATTTTAGATAATCACACACGATCGCGAACAATAAACTCATAGTTAACACCCTTTTTAGTATTAACGTAGTGTTAGGACATATATGTGTGTTCGCAAAGAGCTTGATCTCAACAGTACTTTATGTTCGCGAACAACAATTTTTGCATGAGAGAGTGTAGCGACGTTCCGAGTTGCAAACGGCGTTTTTACATTGTTTTGACGAAGGCGGCGTGTTCTGAAAATTTATCTTTTTTTGTTCTGGAATTTTTGAGGTTTCGGGCGAACGTTGGAAAGGTTGAAGAAGGTTGCTTATGCTTGTCTGAAGAAGAAGTTTTTTTAGAAAAATATAAAATATTTCGAAGCTTGTAGTTCTCTGAGAAAACTAGATCGTGAATGTTCTTTTATCTAATCTCGCTCTGAAAGCGCCTGCAACAGCTTTTGTTTCTCTCTCTTTGTCAGACTGTGCACCAGCATTATTGTTAGCGGACCCACGAGCCCAGATTAAAACTCGGTATCGTAATAACGTTAAAGTATATTAAAAGAGCTCGGTCTGTTCGCACACAAAATTTATAGAATTGTGTACATCATAGAACTGCCCGAGAACTAAGCACACCGTTAAGAATATCAAGAATTGTGTTAACAAAAATTTTAAAATGGAAGTAGCCGATTTAGCGTTTCGGAACGCAGTTATGATGAAAGTGTAAAAACGTGCATTGTGTTAGCTAAGGTAAAAGTTTTAGTAATTAAATACTAAGCGTACGCGGAACGGAAATGTTTGCAAATACCGTTAGGCCATTGCCTATTAGTTCGTTCTCTAACAACATTTTATACATGATGTCAAAAGAGGGTTGTAGGAGACGCAGCTTAAGGTTATTCATGCATTAGAATTTTTACTGCAATCATGATAATCTTAAAACCAGGAGGTACATAAATTAAGAGATCTGAGCATTACAACGCGATTTTTCTCCTAAGTCCTCGTTTTTACGGCAGTAAATTGAGGTATTATAACACATATGAGAAACAGTCAGTATCATACATAATGTAATATCCTCCTAAATGATTAAACGCGCCGCACTTACTTATGCTGCATCGTAAAAATTGCGGAATCTAAATGTGCATAACGCGATAGTTGGATAGAAATAGGTGAAGGTGTAAAATTAAGAAATTTCTAAGAAACTGATGGGACAAACACATTCCCTGAATAATTACAAAGTTGGTACCCTGCGAACTGAACACCATTAAAAGCGAACGCAAGAATCCATCTTAATTTGCGTTTATTGAGTAAACCGAATCAATAAGCATTTGAACATTTCATGTGAAGTTTTCGTAAATGGTACTATACCCATATTTAACAAAAATGGTAGTTAGTAACAGGACACTAGCTTACTTGAGCGGCTTCCAAGTCGGCAACAATGACCATCGCGGTTCCTTTAGACGCAGTTTCTAAAAATGTATCACAATTGTGAGGACAATATTGAAAAGCTATCTTCGCTAAAATGGATACTGGTCCCTGAAACCAAATTTTTAACTGCACTCCGCAGCATTTCTAAATTTAGACTACATAGTTAGTTGTGAATCGGGTAAATATTTAAAACATGTACATTTCCATTTCCAGACTCAACCCACAAAAACAGGTACTTTGTCGCAATCACTCATTCACTTAAAAACTCACCCTAAAGCAGCATTAACTTATTCACTTAAATTTAATAACTGTCGTCATAAACAGGCTAAAGCGTTTTATAAATAATCAGTTCATGTTTTGTTAATCTTAGATACTAAAATATCAGCGGTTTATAATTTTAGAGCATAAAAGCATGTATGTGTGTCTCTATTTTCACGATCAGAATTAGGCAACGTCAGATTAAGAACCAAAATCAAACAGAGGTTTAGCTTTATCTACCATGGCGAAATAAGCATTAAACTTGCATGATAAAATTTTTACAGTATAAGTGATATGACGTATTGCGTTGCTAAACTGTAAACAATAACCGGCAACTCAATAAGAAAGCAACAATTTTGTCAAAATTGCATAATTATGGCTTACACGTAGCGACTGATTCGAGATATATTGTATAGTTTTTACAGCGCGCGCAGCTTTAGGCTTTATACGATATATTCGACAATATCGAAAACTTGGCTAAAGTTTTCATCGTACATGTGCCGTTTCTGTGGCATTTGGCTTCTGTACAGTGCATGCCAGATGCAAATTGGTCTACCGTTGTAATGCACACTGTGTAAACTGTTCATAGTTACCGTTGCATGTTTACGCTAGGTTCATGGATATATTAATCCAACAATGGCACTATGATCCCTTTTCCAGCTTACCGGCAGAAGTGAACGTGGGTGCTATAACTTGGTGTTGTCTTGAAAATGTCTATCGACGACGAGCCATCACTCACAGATAATTGTTACCAAACGACATAGGTTTAGCAAAATGTCGTTTATCATTTATTACTGAATAAATTTTTCAGTTCTTACGTAAGTATCATGTTGCCTAGCTGCGACATACAGTACTAAACCCAATTTCTACAGCAACATCTATAAGTCAACAGCAAATTGGCTAAAGTTCTTTGAATTTTTTGCCATTATATGAAAGGTAGCGAAGCACACATAAAAAATTGCATGTATCTCCTTGCGTTTGCAAGAGGGTGTTGTTCAATTCCCATCTTTCTGATCAAAATTATGATATTATCATATGTAATCTTATAAGGGGTTGACTTAGTGAGTTAAAATTTTCGTAGTGTCACAACCACCTATTTTTGTCCAATATAGTGCATATAATATTGCTACCACTTATAACTTGAAATTGGTTGCACAATTTGATTCGAACTATTTGAAATAGATATGAAGCTAACAAAATACACAAATGTCGACACGACATCCTCTCTGCCAGTGACAAATAGCATGTAACTCCACATTTGATTAAATTTTACGTAAATTTAGCAATTATTATCAATTACTTGGAAATGGTTGGCTTGTTTCACAATATTAACTGTATATGTGTCCTGTGGTTGAATACGTATGTTGTTTATTTTGCCAGAGATCTACTATATATTGGAGAATTAGTGGCTAAAAACTACACTTTAAATAGCCAAAATTGTTTTCCCTGTTTATCATTAATGATACGACCCCGTTCAGGGGGCAGAAATGACGCATGCTATGACGTGCTCAATATACCAAGCCTAAGCCTTACCCTTAGTCTAAGTTGAGGCTGTCACATGAACGTCATACTAAGCCAAAGTCAAAGAACTATCACCCTCAAAACCCCGAAATAAACTGTTTTTATTTAAATTCCGCTCACCAAAAGGTTCTAATTTCAATATGGCTACTCATTCGTTTCTTCTAGACTCGTTGCTTGCGTAAGTTGAAATATTTATAGTGGGATAAAATGTTGAAAATTGATACATTCTTTGTCATTATTGACAAATTGCAACTATTGTGCTTCCTGATCTCACTTTAAATAGTCTAGTATAGGACATTTAAAACTAAATAAGGATGATTCCCCAATGGTCTCAGAGCGTCTACTTAAAAATTAAGCGAAGTTTCGATGCTCCAGCAGCTGTTACGAAAATTAAAATTTAAAATGAGAAGACACGCTTCTAAGCAATTCGCCGGTCATAACATTTTTGGTTCGCCACACCGTTCTCCAATATTGGCACGTACCCAACAAGAGTGACTCCAACATGAATCGTTAGTAACTGCTTAAAATTCGACGCTTAAAAAATGTGAGTTTCTGCGAGATTTTTAGTTTTCTACGTTGACAAGTACCAGTTAGCAGTTGCGGTCATCTATATGCTCTCGAGTGTTTTCCCACAAATTTCAAGCCATTTTAAAAGCTTTGAATGTTTAAATTTTGGTGATAATCATTTAAATATTAATTGGTGATTCGAACCTGTTTACAAGTTGCATTTCCATATTTCCGGGAGAACACATGAGACAAATGATGAAAAGGTAAAAGGTGGTTTTTAATGGTGAAAATATATATATTAAAATCAATATACATATGGGCAGAACATCAACTACAGTTGCTTCTGTGGCTTCATTTCGATATTTATGTCATTATTTAAAACACCATTAAGTTCTAAATCGTCCTTAAATCATATCATTACTTAAATAAATTTTTACTTTTAGCGAATGTTAGATGGAACTTACAAGATTGGAGTCGTTAATGATTTCAGCGACGCGGCTAGCGATGTAGTGTTGCCATTTTCTAAAAAATTATACTACATGCAGTTAGTTACCGTAAATTGCTATGTATAAAATAATCGGAATTAATCAAGCTGAGGGTTGTGATGTTATTATATCCTTAAAAAGAACAGATTAGTGCGGCAGTACGTGTGGCCCTAGTCGCCGACTTACCTTTAGGCTTGCTATAACGTTCAGATAAGGACCTTAGCACCGATTGAGTCTCAGATGCAGAGGGTAACTCTATCGAGGATAAATCAACTTTACATCCCTCAGCTTGAATTTTGGGAAAATAAATAGTGAGGTTCAATGTGTTAAAAGTACGCTACGACAATACCACTGCCGTCTAAGATTCTACAGCGAAAATGGAATTTACCTGAAAAATACTTCACAGACTTGGAATACCTTACCCCTCCTAACTAACAATATCACTTTGGAAGCTAGCAATCGCTTACTAAACTTAGCAAAATTTGTGTTTTATTTGAGGTTGTTTTTGCTGTCTTTTGTATTTTTGTTTTAGAACGTAAACCAATTACTGATTTGTAATTAAATTGGCATGAAACATTATTCTCCTCCGTTACTCCAAAATACCAACACTTTTAAAGCAAATTTGCCAACTGGGTCAGTTAGCCAACGGAAGGACATGTTAGTCACACTAGGACAGAGAATTGCGACTTTCTAACATTTATACCTCTATAGTAAAACAACTTCTATTGGTGATTGAATATTAAAGTTAAATACCAATTAAAAGTTGCTTTTGAAAACATTTAAGAAAAATTACATTATTTATTTACTGTTAACAGCAAGTGTTACTTCTCCGAAAGCGATTTTCTAACAAATACTGAATATCTGCTGCAGCTAAAGAAAACAGCTATCAAATTCAATGTAAACTTACCGCTGTAAAGCAACGAAGGCAATAGCAGCTTTTATTCCAGGAGCAGCGACGCAGACAGCATCTGAAATTGAAAAATATAGAGGCATAAACAACTGTTTGATCAAGAACAATTTTTTAAAACAATTTAGAAATATTCCATATAATTCTAAAATGCTTGAATACTTTGGTTCATTTTCGTTCTTATTATTACAGTATTATTGGTCAAACAAAACCGAGAAGTTTCATAAAATTAGCTTGAGTCCTGCTCTAGAATATTTTCTTCGATGTAAAATATGACTTATTAATTTTCTGATAATAATGCTTCGAAGCATAAAAACGGCTGTGTCAAGCAAATCAATCAATGAATCAAATCAATTTAGCGTTTATATTGGCATCGAGTGAAGAGTAAACCATAATAGACAAGTTAGTGTGTTAAATTTTTATGGAAATATTGAAGCAGTGATAATATTTAGATTATGTAAAGTCTAAAGCAATGAAAATTTTTGCTTACTTGAACAAAATGCAGCAACAGCGACAGCGTGAACCAATGGAGCAGAATAATGTTGAGGCGATGCGATCCTGAAAATTATCAGCATAAAATTTTAGTTAGTTCTAAATTCAATAACATTACAAATAAAATTAACTATTTTGCTAAAAATCCCACTTAACGTTTAGTGTATAACACGAGAAACGCAAGGCGTCTGAATATGAATAACACATACTACGAATTTCGAATATCTAAAGGTATACGCATACGCGAGGCTACAGTAAGTTATAGCCTTGTCGATTCTGCAAAAATGATCAAGGTATTCTATGCTCTAAATAGATTGATGGAGCCGCAACAGCGGTAATATGATAGAGTGCAGAAAAAATGCTCATACACGGAAATAAAAATGTATTTCAGCAAAATGAATCCAAAAGTTTGCAATAAAACAATATTGTCATAAGGAAACTGAAAATTGGGACTAAGCTTGGCAGAGCTGTAAACTTTTAGGAAAAAGCTAATATGCAGATCGAGATACTGGATTTACTGCCTCGATTTATTTACATTGTACATAAAATTTCTGTAGTAATAAAAATACGAATATATAATGTAGATAAAACCTTATGCAGTGCATGGAAACGAAGTTTTTCTACAATGATTGTACCTTCGTCAATGCATACATTATCAAACATATTTTACGCTAATTTGTATGAAGAGCATCGAATCTATCGTGCTTATATTGTAACAAAGTGTTGGCTAGAATGAGTTTAGTTTCGGCTGTCTTCTGCAGCATTAACTCAAACTCTTATTATTAGAGACAAATTCCGAGTATTATACGAAGCAGAAAATAATCACTTAGACACGATCGGATTTCTGGTAACTACTTTTGAACACAAAAATAAATAACAGCAATATAATTCAAACTTCAAGATGTAAACTGGTCCGGACATCTATTTTCTAGATATAACTTATAGTCAATATTGCAAAAATCGAATGTCCAAGAACAATTTGAGGCTAATTTCATGATCATTGAGTAAACTAAATTAAAAAAACTTTCTCCTCCTAATACTACTCCTCACATTTTATACCAGTTACTGATATTCCACATTAAATAATATATGTCAGATGCGATAGTACTGCAACTGTTTTAAGACCATATTGCTTACTTTTAAACTCGGCGACGACGTAGTACCATTGGTCCGTGCAGAGGACCTATGATTTGGTAGTACGGGTGGTTACGAGCGACCTGCCGGCATTTGCCACGATGCACAGCCAGTCCGTGCTCGTTTGCGAAAGGCTGGCCATCAACGCGGCGGTCAGCTCCACACCGTATGCACCATAGGGGCTGAGGCACCGGGGGCACCAGGAATTCGGCATCTTCGGGCGCCTCAACCTCTAGGCCCCACTGCTCAATGATATTGAGCTCAAGCTCCAGCTGTTGTTGCTCATCGTCGATGGGCGGAAGCGCTTGGGGCTCAACATCGACATCCTCTGGCGCTTCCGCTTCCAGACCCCATTGTGCAACATTGTTCAGCTGTTGCTCGAGATGTTGCTGTTCATCGCCCTCAACATCCCATGCACCGCCAACATGGTTGTCATCGCCATCGCCATCCGGTGGCAGGATACCGCCAAATACGTCGTCAGCCACAGGGTCCAAAAGACCTGCAGCTAGCGCGCCATTTTGCGGTACATCCGGCTCTGCTCCGTCATCGTGCGCCACTACCACAACCGCAGGCACCATAGGTGGCATAACTACTGGTGCTGGCGGGACCTGCTGATGCGGATACCCCTGCTGCGGCTCTGCGTCAGACTCGGGCGTCGACTCGTCGAAGGACGCCTCCTCGGATGCCAAACTATCCGACTGAAATCAGAGAAATATAGAAATATAAAACATACAAGATAAAAGCATAAACAAATACAGATACAAAAGATATGAAAAATCATATTTTGCTGGAATTTCACCCTCTACTCTATCTCTGGCGCTGACATTTTGTAATGTCCTTTGCTATCATGTTAGCTTGAAAATAACAACACACAGAAAAATTGTTTGGAATTGTTATCTCAAGACCGTTAGAGCAAAACCTAGGAATTGCAGTATTGCTTAAATCATACATTCTCACAAAAGGAAATGCAGGCGGTGTTATTACCCTGAAGCGCGGATCCCCCTCTGCCCCGACAAATGGGCTGTCCCTGGGTGCCGAAGCTATAGGCGCGAAGGTGCGACACCTTCCTCCTTCCCCGAGGCCATAACCACCCCAGGGTTCTCGGACCTGGAGCATGTATGGCATAGATCAATCAGTTTACTAATTAAATGCCGAATAAAACCAAATTTAGATATTTATTTGCTTAACTTATCACAAACGCTGACGCTTTTATTACGCAGACCAATTAGCTCTCTATATATACATCATGTCATAAGGTTTGTAATGTCTTAGTTTATTACAAAATTTATGTAAGGATGTACTGTATGCCATTGTACGGTATCATGTAGGTAGACTATTTGAAAGCAATATACTCTTCCACATACTGTGTCTTCTATAGCGTAAGCGTTGCACAATCACTTATTCCGATCTGTTCCTAACTGATATGTGTTGTAAAAATGGATTGAAGTAATCCGTAGCTCAGAAACAGAATAATCCATGTTGTCATAACGAAGCAGCAGTATTATAAATTCATCGACATAGTTCAATGCCAAAAAATATTTTACTGCCTTTCTGTCGGCGATGTAGTATTCGCCTTGCGTAAATTGTCATTGATTGCCATTTTCAAAAAACCAACAAAAATGTTCCACGTGATCTTAGCAACTAATCATCAATTTAAAAGGATTTAATATTTTATGTATATATTTATTGCCGCCTGAACTGAGATATGAAATCGCCCGAAAAAAAACAAAATATATTACACGATACAGATAACTAGATAATTCATGGATTAATCAATTTATGTACATATTTAGAGGCCTAGCCGTTATTTCGAAAAGGGGGGGGGCGCTGTAGGCCCACTCACGTCGGTGTAAAAAAGGTTCACGGGAGCGTCCCGCCAAATTTTTTATTTTATACATTCACAGTTACGAAAATCATCTATAACTACTCTGGCGACAGACAATTTTAGCAAAATTCATCTACGTATATTCATTTACGCGTACATAAATCAAGCTAATCTTTGGCGTCAATTCCTTAGTTTTAGATCACAACGTTGTTGACGTCATTCCTCCTTTCTTTCAGCTTCCTGACAAAGATTAAAAAATCTGTTCAGCGAAATAATGTTCTAGACCCTTACGTTCCTGTATATAAGAAGTACGTCATGCGAATATGGGTAAATATGCGAATAAACTGCGTTTAACCTACGACTATGGACATCAAATCTTATTCATCTAAAATTAATAATATCCAGCAGTTATATAAATACACTTACGTCTGCCAGCTCCTCCAACTGCTGCTCCGCAGGCTCCACAACTTCTGCCGCTTCTTCATCCGGTAGCGGCGCAGCCACTGCAGCAGCGATAACTGCGTCCTGTTGCACGAAGTGTGGGCCGGCCTGAAAATCTGGCGCACCGTCGGAAGACTCCGGCGATGATGACGACGGCGATTCTATGACGATTTGCGGCAGCGGTAGGTGGTACGCCGCGTGCGCAACTGCCGGCTGCTGAGGTTGTTGAAGCCCGTGGAAGTCATCTGAGCCGGACGTTGTATCGAAAGAGGCCTCTTCCGATCCAAGGCTGTCAGACTGAAAGAAATTTAACAAACTAGTGAATACTTGGTGATGTCGATAACTTGTACATATATACAAAATTTAAAAATAACTAAATTGCCTGATAGAAAATTTAGGCATTTTAATCAATATTATACATATTGAGTTTTTTATCTTAACTAGAGTACAAACTTCCTTGAAAACAAGACTTACGGCAGATTTATTGCGCACGATATAAACATTGAGCAAGTTAGCGTGTTCACCATTGTGTCAATCACATTGATAAACAACTGATATTAAATAAAACCGTACACTAAATAATACATGATCAAGGTCCGAAGTCCCAGGAGCTAGCGGGTACTTAGAAGGAGGGGGATTGGTACTCCCAGTGGAGATCCGCGGGTGGGCAGTGAGGAGGAAAGAGTGAGGAGGATAATGTTTCGAAATTTTTGGGATTTAAAATATTTTCAAATTTCTGCCAATTTTCCACCTGTCACTGCCAAATTTTCCCCTAGTTTACGAGCACCTTAGGTCGGGGGAGGCGGAGCGTGAATGCGTAGATCTTCCAGTTCAAAATCATGCTATTTGAATATTGTACTTTAGGTTTAAATTTGAATTTTTGTCTCTATTGCCAATCTGGATCAGAAAGAAACGCGTTTGTAGGATTGTTTTGTCTAGCTCTTATATAAAACGTAGATTTTAAGAAAACATAATTATTTAACAATCATGCGTAAAATTTCTAGGATTTTTAAGCCAGATATAGATGACGTTTCATGATATGGACGTTTTTCATTATAACAGAGATATTTTAACGTTCCGGAAAATTTGAGTGAATTTTATCACCTTTCAGATGAATTTTTAAAGTATTTTAACGAACCTGCAATTTTAATGATGTTTAGTAAAAAACGCTTCGAAGAGTAACAATTGTTCGATATCAATATATAGATAAACAGAAGTAGAGCAATAACATACCTCAGATATTTCCGGGTCCTCCTGGTGCTCAGCTGGTTGCAGCTCCTGCGCTTGCGGCTGCACTTCGGCCAGCTGTTGCTGCGGATGTTGTTGCTCCGCTGCAATTTGAGCCAGATATTGCAACGCGACGTCCAGCGGTATTCCCATCGCCTCTGCCACCTGCAGTCCCCATATCGGACCGGCTTCTTCATCGTCAGACGAGGATTCGGCCTCCGGTTCTAACCCAGCGGCGTGGACAAACTGCGGCATCACGCCGACAGGTGGATGCGGCAAGTCCGCTTCGCTGAGTGACGACGAGGACGGCGACTGCACGACGATCATCGGGACTGGTGCAGCATGAACGTGTTGTTGCTGTTGCAGATTTGCAGCCGGAATGGGGGGCAAATGCTCAGGCAACACTACCGGAGGAGGCGTTGGAGGCAACTCCGGTTCGATAGCGCTGCCGGACTCTGAGCTTGCCGCCTAAAACCAAATGAACTACATGTTACCGCTGCTAGTTTTGAAGGCACAATCATGAAACGTCGCTAATTCTCTTTAAGGCAAAAGAACAGCTGTCACAACACAATCCGATCACAAAGGCAAGCCACTTTCACGAATATTCAGTTATGTGAATTACGAGGTCAAACTCGGAATACCTTTTGTTTAGTAGCGAAGAACTGTATTGAAAATAATTTTTATCAGATAACGGGACACTACGATATTTGCCAAAACAATATGTCCATAGCCTTAACGTGAGGTGATACCTAAAACTTTTTGCTCAAAATTTAAGCTCAAATTTTGGTCAAAATTTCATTAATTTGATCAAATCTGAATGTAACTTGCAATGCAAAATTTCGCAAACATCTCTACTTAAAAATTATAGCCCAAATTATGACCTCAAAATCTTTCAAGTTCTATTTTTTGCAATCATTAGCTAAAGAATAAGTAAAATAGAATTTGAACAGGTTTCACATGTTCAAATTCACCAAAAACACTAAAATACTGTTAAATTTTTATCAAAATTTGATTACAATTTGAGGTGAAACTGTGAATAAAAAGTTTGACGTGTAAAATCAGCTGTGGTTCACAAATTGATATTTATGTTCCATGTTCAGTGTATTGTTTATATAGTGGCTAATACAACTATATTTGACTATTCAAACACATCAGTTCAGCCGATGTTAGAATAAACAATTTGTAGATAAAATCACGCACTTCTGTTCGAACAAAATTAAATAGATTAGAAAGACACTCTGGTGGAATGTCAACGATAAGCATTCCCATTTGAGGGCGGTGTGCCCGCAATTTGATCGAAAATCCGAGTTATATTTTTGGGTAGGCTATTTCCTGCTTAGCAGGAAGCTATAAATCCAACTGTAAATTTGTAAATTTCCATATCGGGCATAAAGGGTCCAAATGAGGGTATTGTATCTATGTATGTGGTACCGGTGACCCAAGCACAGTTATTGCCGACATGCATAAAAGTATACCCATAAAACATGTTATCTTGGTAAAATTTTTTCAAGAATTGCATTCATTCAGGTGTTTTAGTTTACTTCAACGCTCTTCAATGTAATCATTATGTAATATTTGATACCAGATCTGTCGAATTACATATCATACAAAACAAAATGTCGGCTATATATAGTTTGTCTGGCCAAGGTAACCCTGAGGTGTCAGAGTGCGACTTAAGTAACACTGAGGGGCGGAAATATAATACATGCCATGCCCTTCCTGATAGACTAAGCCAAAAGCATTAGCCTTAGCCTAAGCTTAGGTGCTTATATGAGACATACACTAAGCCTAAGCCTAAGCTGGAAGGCTATCGTCTCCCGAACCTCCGTTCTAAGGTGTTCTTTTTTCTAACGACATAACGTATTGCCACTCAGAAATCCCTGAGCTATTTATCTAATGACTATAAACTAATCTTCAAGCAACTTTTCTTTCACAGTCAGCAGTTTACCTTCTAGAGGTGAGGATTTTGGTCCGTGACACGATCCGCCCAGCCCAAACAAGCCTGCACCGATTACAAACGAGTCGACCGTAGTCCAGGCTTCGACAGAACTAGTCAAATCGTGCAATCTTATGTAAGCTATGTGCTGTATATACCCTGCGCTATCAAAAAACACCATATCGTTTTCATTTATAATTAAAATGAATGGGACCAAGTAAGTGTTACAGTAAAATTCAATGCTTCTGAGAAATATATCTAGTAAAGCGGATATTTTGAGTTTTCCTTATAATTATTTTTTCGAATGATTGGCATATTACTGAACCTTAAAACATATTGATGTTTTCAGTATTTCGTTTGGCAGATACAAATTTTATGTTACAACTCGAAACTATTGGGTTTGTTTTGGGGATTTTGCGTTGTGATCATTTCAATGTTATTTTTTATACTTTTATAGCGATGACTAGCGACACTGATCAACGTATTGTTGCTTTGGAATAAAAAGCATACTTTTTTACTTCCACTCAAACCCCATTCTACCCGTTAGCAGTCACAGTAGATCATCACGGTCTCAGGAAGTGTGATTCTGCTAAGTGGGTTCTGGACGTGAGAATTTTGGCAGCAGCGGGCCGGGCCGACACCAAAATACAAATAGACCGGATCGGGCCGGCCCGGCGCAAATACTTGACAGCGCTGTTCAGGACCAAGCTGTGTGGGCCAACCCCGATTTGAAGGGGCGGAGCGCTGGCGGCCGAAAAATTCCGGCCCGTTCTCACCTCTATAATCACCCTCCGGATTGGTAGGAAACGGTATAATAAAACACAAGATTACCTGAACAAAACGAGAGTTCAGATCGATACATAACTGTCAATGGTAAATTAATATTTCGTGACACTCTTGCCATAACTCATATTGATGACATTAAAACAATCTGCTAAAGAAGCTTTAAAATGAAGGAAATTTCCATATTCGGCTGACCACGAAATCGGATAACAAAGTTGAAAATCAAAAATGTAACAGCCGTGACCACTGTTGGCAATCTTTCTTCACCCGCAAACCCATCAACATTTACTGAAAATGCAGCTCTTAGTTACATCAAAAGGAAACCATACCTCTGAAGATGACGACAGCGACGATTCAACCCCTTCCTCCTGTCCTAGCAACTCTGGCTCCACTGGCGGCTCAAGTTCCTCTTGCTGTTGCTGCTGCAATTGTTGCTGCTGTTGATGTTGAAGTTGCTGTTGCTGATGTTGTTGCTGCTGTTGATACTGCTCTTGTTGCTGCTGCTGTTGCAGCTGTTCTTGCTGCTGTTGTTGCTGCACTTGCTGTTGCTGCTGTTGCTGCAGTTGTTGTTGCTGCTGCTGTTGCTGCCCCTAAAAATAAGCAAAAATACATCAAAGGCATCTGGCTTAAACAACTATATACATCGACAGTTGTAGGAGGAAGTTAAAACTAATGCAAACGATTGCAGCAGTTAAAACCAATTTTTCGACTTTCTGGTATAAAGATGGGCGAATGCCAGATCCTTTCAGCGTTTAGAGCCTAAACCAAAATTGCTAGTTCGCCGGTTTAACTGGAAAGGAACCACAACCAAATATATCATGGCACAATTAGTCCTAAATATCACTTCGACGAATGTTTCCTGTTGTCATCTTACACTAGCCTTCGTGGACACTGCCGTAAATAAAATCAAATTTCGCACAAATGTTATGAAACATTTTTTCAGTGTACGTATTGAAGATAAATCGTTCAGAATGGCTAGATGTCGACAGGGTAGTTTTAGGAAAAATATATCAAAACTTAGTCATCATGTTTTAACAAAAATTGATTTTTCGCAATGTTTAAAATTTTATAATCATTGTTCAGATATTAGTAGAGTTTAATCCCTTTTTTGACAAAAAATATTGACCACTCACAAAACATATTAAATTTTCTATGTTTTAATCCTAATTTTAAATATATTTTAAATATGTGTCAATGTCAATTAATAAAAGAATAAATCAATCCGTTTTTATGTCCCAGCTGATTTCAGATAAGTATTCTAGAAACTGTGCCTGAATGCATAAAATTTGCTTATTCGTCTTACAGAGCAAATGTAAGTTATAGATTTATTACTAATTTAGACAGAACTGTAACAAGTAAATTTAGCGAAACGTGAAAAGCATCGCAATTTCAGCTGATTATGCACGGCTATTTCTAAATAAAACTTGCTCAAGTGTTTTCAATTTTAAATGCTCTGGTAAGGGTCCTATGGGGTTTAAGCAAATGTTTTAATACCCGCTGGAGTATTAGACCTACATGGGTCCGTCCAAAATTAATTCACATATTATTATATTTTGTTTCCTTGGGCTTAGCCAAGGGGCGGTAAGGGTAGCCGTGCCACCTG
The DNA here is from genome assembly GCA_030248225.1 of Trileptium ribeirensis. Taxonomy (NCBI): domain Eukaryota; kingdom Metazoa; phylum Nematoda; class Enoplea; order Enoplida; family Thoracostomopsidae; genus Trileptium; species Trileptium ribeirensis. Next base: position 20,692 of record JASANE010005434.1, on the reverse strand, counting down.
TACAACATCGGTGGCCCTCTTAAATATAACAGAACGGTGAAGTCTACGTTGATGTATGACAACTGCGTGCAAGCGGTGCCTCTGACATATTCAGAGGCCATCTGGGCAGATGCTTCTGGCTACGCCCGAGCTTCTTTTTGACAACACTTACAAATCATTTTCTCAAACCCAAACACCTGCAGCCAACTCGAATACTGATGCCAATTTAACACTTTATATTTGTTTTAATCAAATTGCTTAGTTCGCCGGCTAAACTGGAAAGGAAGCCAAATGCCGGCACTTTTACTGACTTTAAAATTTAATATTGACGTCAATTTAGGACTTTAACATGATGAATACTAAATCCGCTCAGAGCAGCATTGGGCAACAGCGGGCTTTGAAGTCAAGTTGTCGTTCGGCCCGTAAAATGTTCGGTTAGCAATCCGCCTGCCGGAGTCCAACCACTGGGTGTCAGCCTGCAGCCGGCCGTTGTCCAACGGTTTGCGTTACCAACAGCCAGCCGTGAGCCGCCGGCCGGAGGCGTGATAGCCAACGGCCAGCCGACAGCTCAACGGCGGGGAGATGACAAATGGACGGCTGACTGCGAAGAAATTTCTGCTAAAAGAACGATACGAATTTAACATTCGCAAATGAATCGTCAGGATTTGTTTGAAAATTTGATCAATTTGCATATGAAGGTTCTTCGCGGTTCAACAGCTAAATTGTAGAATCCTACGCCTAAACAGACTTTATAACAAGGCAATCTTATATTTAGTGCTGGGCTACACCCGAATTTGAGGCCTAACATGAAACATTAACGTATATTAGTTTAATAAGAAACACATTATGCCTAAATGCGATAAGACGGTACTATACGGTACGAAATCCTTGGATGCTTTGTACGGGCGATCATAAAAATATATACGTGAAGAAGTCCCAGCAGCGTGGCTAAATTCGCTTGCTGCACAGCAGTAAATATGTGGACCACGACAGGCGAAGCGATGGCACATAACTGCGGACCAACGGGTTTCGCGAATGCCAACGGCACAAAATTAATGGCCTGCTGACAGCCGTTAACTGCCGGAAAATTGCTTGTCGCTCGTTCGCCGAACGGCCGGCCGTTTAACACTAGGCCGACGGGTTCCACGGCCGGCCGTTTAACACTAGGCCGACGGGTTCCACGGCCGGCCGTTTAACACTAGGCCGACGGGTTTCGTGGCCGGCCGTTTAACACTAGGCCGACGGGTTTCGTGGCAGGCCGTTTAACACTAGGCCGACGGGTTTCATGGCCGGCCGTTTAACACTAGGCCGACGGGTTTCGTGGCCGGCCGTTTAACACTAGGCCGACGGGTTTCGTGGCCGGCCGTTTAACACAAGGCCGACGGGTTTCATGGCCGGCCGTTTAACACTAGGCCGACGGGTTTCATGGCCGGCAGTTTAACACTACGCCGACGGGTTTAACGGCCGCCCGTTTAACACTAGGCCGACGGGTTTCATGGCCGGCCGTTTAACACTAGGCCGACGGGTTTCGTGGCCGGCCGTTTAACACTAGGCCGACGGGTTTCGTGGCCGGCCGTTTAACACTAGGCCGACGGGTTTCGTGGCCGGCCGTTTAACACTAGGCCGACGGGTTTCGTGGCCGGCCGTTTAACACTAGGCCGACGGGTTTCATGGCCGGCCGTTTAACACTAGGCCGACGGGTTTCATGGCCGGCCGTTTAATACTAGGCCGACGGGTTTCGAGGCCGGCCGATTAACACAAGGCCGACGGGTTTCATGGCCGGCCGTGTAACACAAAGCCGACGGGTTTCGGGGCCGGCCGTTTAACACTAGGCCGACGGGTTCCACGGCCGGCCGTTTAACACTAGGCCGACGGGTTCCTCGGCCGGCCGTTTAACACTCGGCCGACGGGTTCCACGGCCGGCCGTTTAACACTAGGCCGACGGGTTCCACGGCCGGCCGTTTAACACTAAGCCGACGGGTTTAACGGCCGGCCGTTTAACACTAGGCCGACGGGTTTCATGGCCGGCCGTTTAACACTAGGCCGACGGGTTTCTTGGCCGGCCGTTTAACACTAGGCCGACGGGTTTCATGGCCGGCCGTTTAACACTAGGCCGACGGGTTTCATGGCCGGCCGTTTAACACTAGGCCGACGGGTTTCGTGGCCGGCTGTTTAACACTAGGCCGACGGGTTTCATGGCCGGCCGTTTAACACTAGGCCGACGGGTTTCGTGGCCGGCCGTTTAACACTAGGCCGACGGGTTTCGTGGCAGGCCGTTTAACACTAGGCCGACGGGTTTCATGGCCGGCCGTTTAACACTAGGCCGACGGGTTTCGTGGCCGGCCGTTTAACACTAGGCCGACGGGTTTCGTGGCCGGCCGTTTAACACAAGGCCGACGGGTTTCATGGCCGGCCGTTTAACACTAGGCCGACGGGTTTTATGGCCGGCAGTTTAACACTAGGCCGACGGGTTTCGTGGCCGGCCGTTTAACACTAGGCCGACGGGTTTCATGGCCGGCCGTTTAACACTAGGCGGACGGGTTCCACGGCCGGCCGTTTAACACTAGGCCGACGGGTTCCACGGCCGGCCGTTTAACACTAGGCCGACGGGTTCCACGGCCGGCCGTTTAACACTACGCCGACGGGTTTAACGGCCGGCCGTTTAACACTAGGCCGACGGGTTTCATGGCCGGCCGTTTAACACTAGGCCGACGGGTTTCGTGGCCGGCCGTTTAACACTAGGCCGACGGGTTTCATGGCCGGCCGTTTAACACTAGGCCGACGGGTTTCATGGCCGGCCGTTTAACACTAGGCCGACGGGTTTCGTGGCCGGCCGTTTAACACTAGGCCGACGGGTTTCATGGCCGGCCGTTTAACACTAGGCCGACGGGTTTCGTGGCCGGCCGTTTAACACTAGGCCGACGGGTTCCACGGCCGGCCGTTTAACACTAGGCCGACGGGTTCCACGGCCGGCCGTTTAACACTACGCCGACGGGTTTAACGGCCGGCCGTTTAACACTAGGCCGACGGGTTTCATGGCCGGCCGTTTAACACTAGGCCGACGGGTTTCGTGGCCGGCCGTTTAACACTAGGCCGACGGGTTTCATGGCCGGCCGTTTAACACTAGGCCGACGGGTTTCGTGGCCGGCCGTTTAACACTAGGCCGACGGGTTTCATGGCCGGCCGTTTAACACTAGGCCGACGGGTTTCGTGGCCGGCCGTTTAACACTAGGCCGACGGGTTTCATGGCCGTTGCGCAACACCTCCTCGATGGCTTAACACCAAAAATTAATAATGTACAAATCTCTCATCGGTAGCCAAAGCTGCACTGCACTAAATGATTTATTTAGAGTAGCTATTTTCAACGTATCCATGAGCCAGGTTTAAAAATATCCCCGAAAAGCGAAATCTTCCAAAAATTGGTTTCCTAAACCCGTTGCTTGAGGGAATACCATCAAGAATTAGATTCGATTGTTGCAATTCTTTATTGAGTTTTTCGGGACGTTGTGTACCGTTTTTCATCAAAAATAAGTCAAACATAAGCGACAGCGATAAAGTAACTACTTCTGTGGGTGCAGCTGTGGTGAAAACTGAAAGAGTTCAACTTTGAGTAGTAAAAGATAAAACGGTACAAGTTTTTCCTGGGCGCAAATCATATCGGATTAATAAACTTCTTCTTAAAATAGCCATATTACTGTGAGCTAAGATGAGCTAGGCCACAGCGCCACTGCGAAGCCTTTCAAGCCTTTCGTGTCGCTCAATTTAAATCTTAAAATCTGTTAACCGACGCGTCCAAAATACATATTCCGAAAACGTTTTCTTACCAACCTTGAAGTACTGAAAGACAACAGTTGTTTAGATTTTTTTTCTCAAATCAGGTTTTACTATTCGGGATTTAAAAGAAATCGATTTAAATCCAGGTCTTCAGTGAGAGATTATTTTAAGTCGGTCTTTCCCAAACGAGCTTGACCAGAATTAATTTGCAATTAAAAATGTCGTTTCAAATCCCGTGAGCATTATTTTAACGTCAGGCACATAAAGGTTGCATGGGCCACATTTAGTGTAGGTATGGCTACTAGTAAACACTTCACTCTCAAGTGGTTACACTTACTATAATGCCACTCGAAAAACGATTTTAACACAAGTTGCGATTGAAATGTGAAATAGTAATCATATTTGCACACAGTAATCATCATTTGAAACGACATTTTTGGAATAAAATATATTTGGCCTAAATTCATTTGGGATAATTAAATACAACCTCTCCCTGAGTAAGTCGATTTAAGTCAATTCAGGTTAAATCGAGAAACGGTAAAGAAGAACGTGTTTGACAGCCCAAATCAAAATGACAACTATAACCACCTTTATGGGCGCATCCTTCAGTAGTTTCCACGTTACTCTGATACGCGGTCAGCATTTCCGATAGAGCAACGCGAAGACGCTGTTCGCGGTCACTATTTCACGAATAAGATGGTAATTTGAGTTCACTTTAAACTAATTTCATATCATGTATTTTCGATCGCGCATTCATGCACCGCCTGATTCAGCATGCGATTTGATGAACGTCGACAAACACTGACATGGAGACCAATACGTGTCCACGCTGTGGCCATGACGTGAGGTGTTTTTACGCTTTACCGATAGCTTGTTAATTAAGCCCAAGTGACATGGAGACCGATACGTGCCCACGCTGTGGCCATGGCGTGAGGCATTCCTACGCAGTACCGACAGCTTGTTAATCAAGCCTAAGCGACATGGAGACCGATATGTGCCCACACTGTGGCTATGGCGTGAGTTGTTCTTGCGCAGTATCTACGGCTTGTTAATTAAGCCCAAGCGACATGGATACCGATATGTGCCCACGCTGTGGCCATGGCGTGGGACATTCCTACGCAGTACCGACAGCTTGTTAATCAAGCCTAAGCGACGGAGACCGATATGTGCCCACACTGTGGCCATGGCGTGAGTTGTTCTTGCGCAGTATCTACGGCTTGTTAATTAAGCCCAAGCGACATGGATACCGATACGTGCCCACGCTGTGGCCATGACGTGAGGTGTTCTTCCGCAGTACCGGCAGCTTGTTAATCAAGCCTAAGCGACATGGAGACCGATATGTGCCCACACTGTGGCCATGACGTGAGTTGTTCTTGCGCAGTATCTACGGCTTGTTAATTAAGCCCAAGCGACATGGATACCGATATGTGCCCACGCTGTGGCCATGACGTGAGGTGTTCTTCCGCAGTACCGACGGCTTGTTAATTAAGCCCAAGCGACATGGAAATCGATACGTGCCCACGATGTGGCCATGGCGTGAGTTGTTCTTGCGCAGTACCGAGGGCTTGTTAATTAAGCCCAAGCGACATGGATACCGATATGTGCCCACACTGTGGCCATGGCGTGAGGTGATCTTCCGCAGTACCGACGGCTTGTTAGTTAAGGCCAAACGACATGGAGACCAATACGTGCCCACGCTGTGGCGATGGCGTGGGGTGCTCCTAAGCAGTACCGAGGTTTAGTTAATTAAGCCAAAGCGACATGCAGACCACCACGTGCCTACTCTATGACCATGGCGTGAGGTGTTCCTACGCAGTACCGAGGTTTAGTTAATTAAGCCAAAGCGACATGGAGACCACCACGTGCCTACTCTGTGACCATGGTGTGAGGTGTTCCTACGCAGTACCGACGGCTTGTTAATTAAGCCCAAGTGACATGGAGACTAACACGTGCCCACTCTGTGGCCATGGAGTGAGATGTTTTTACGTTTTACCGACGGCTTGTTAATTAAGCCCAAGTGACATGGAGACCGATACGTGCCCATGCTGTGGCCATGGCGTGAGGCATTCCACGCAGTACCGACAGCTTGTTAATCAAGCCTAAGCGACATGGAGACCGATATGTGCCCACACTGTGGCCATGGCGTGAGTTGTTCTTGCGCAGTATCTACGGCTTCTTAATTAAGCCCAAGCGACATGGATACCGATATGTGCCCACGCTGTGGCCATGACGTGAGGTGTTCTTCCGCAGTACCGATGGCTTGTTAATTAAGCCCAAGCGACATGGAAATCGATACGTGCCCACGCTGTGGCCATGGCGTGAGTTGTTCTTGCGCAGTACCGAGGGCTTGTTAATTAAGCCCAAGCGACATGGATACCGATATGTGCCCACGCTGTGGCCATGACGTGAGGTGTTCTTCCGCAGTACCGACGGCTTGTTAATTAAGCCCAAGCGACATGGAAATCGATACGTGCCCACGATGTGGCCATGGCGTGAGTTGTTCTTGCGCAGTACCGAGGGCTTGTTAATTAAGCCCAAGCGACATGGATACCGATATGTGCCCACACTGTGGCCATGGCGTGAGGTGATCTTCCGCAGTACCGACGGCTTGTTAGTTAAGGCCAAACGACATGGAGACCAATACGTGCCCACGCTGTGGCGATGGCGTGGGGTGCTCCTAAGCAGTACCGAGGTTTAGTTAATTAAGCCAAAGCGACATGCAGACCACCACGTGCCTACTCTATGACCATGGCGTGAGGTGTTCCTACGCAGTACCGAGGTTTAGTTAATTAAGCCAAAGCGACATGGAGACCACCACGTGCCTACTCTGTGACCATGGCGTGAGGTGTTCCTACGCAGTACCGACGGCTTGTTAATTAAGCCCAAGTGACATGGAGACTAACACGTGCCCACTCTGTGGCCATGGAGTGAGATGTTTTTACGTTTTACCGACGGCTTGTTAATTAAGCCCAAGTGACATGGAGACCGATACGTGCCCATGCTGTGGCCATGGCGTGAGGCATTCCACGCAGTACCGACAGCTTGTTAATCAAGCCTAAGCGACATGGAGACCGATATGTGCCCACACTGTGGCCATGGCGTGAGTTGTTCTTGCGCAGTATCTACGGCTTCTTAATTAAGCCCAAGCGACATGGATACCGATATGTGCCCACGCTGTGGCCATGACGTGAGGTGTTCTTCCGCAGTACCGATGGCTTGTTAATTAAGCCCAAGCGACATGGAAATCGATACGTGCCCACGCTGTGGCCATGGCGTGAGTTGTTCTTGCGCAGTACCGAGGGCTTGTTAATTAAGCCCAAGCGACATGGATACCGATATGTGCCCACACTGTGGCCATGGCGTGAAGTGATCTTCCGCAGTACCGACGGCTTGTAAATTAAGCCCAAACGACATGGAGACCAATACGTGCCCACGCTGTGGCGATGACGTGGTGTGCTCCTACGCAGTACCGAGGGCTAGTAAATTAAGCCCAAACGACATGGAGACCGACACGTGCCCACTCTGTGGCCATGGCGTGAGGTGTTCCTACGCAGTACCGACGGCTTGTTAATTAAGCCCAAGTAACATGGAGACTAACACGTGCCCACTCTGTGGCCATGGCGTGAGATGTTTTTACGTTTTACCGACGGCTTGTTAATTAAGCCCAAGTGACATGGAGACCGATACGTGCCCACGCTGTTGCCATGGCGTGAGGCATTCCTACGCAGTACCGACAGCTTGTTAATCAAGCCTAAGCGACATGGAGACCGATATGTGCCCACACTGTGGCTATGGCGTGAGTTGTTCTTGCGCAGTATCTACGGCTTGTTAATTAAGCCCAAGCGACATGGATACCGATATGTGCCCACGCAGTGGCCATGACGTGAGGTGTTCTTCCGCAGTACCGACGGCTTGTTAATTAAGCCCAAGCGACATGGAAATCGATACGTGCCCACGCTGTGGCCATGGCGTGAGTTGTTCTTGCGCAGTACCGAGGGCTTGTTAATTAAGCCCAAGCGACATGGATACCGATATGTGCCCACACTGTGGCCATGGCGTGAGGTGATCTTCCGCAGTACCGACGGCTTGTTAATTAAGCCCAAACGACATGGAGACCAATACGTGCCCACGCTGTGGCGATGGCGTGGGGTGCTCCTACGCAGTACCGATGGATAGTAAATTAAGCCCAAACGACATGGAGACCGACACGTGCCCACTCTGTGGCCATGGCGTGAGGTGTTCCTAAGCAGTACCGACGGCTTGTTAATTAAGCCCAAGCGACATGGAGACAAATACGTGCTCACGCTGTGTCCATGGCGTGAGGTGTTCGTACGCAGTACCGAGGGTTAGTTAATTAAGCCCAAGCGACATGGATACCGATATGTGCCCACGCTGTGGCCATGGCGTGAGGGATTTCTACGCAGTACCGACGGCTTGTTACTTAAGCCCAAGCGACATGGAGACTAATACGTGGTCACGCTGTGTCCATGGCGTGAGGTATTTCTACATAGTACCGAGGGCTAGTTAATTAAGCCCAAGTGACATGGAGACCAATACGTGCCCACGCTGTGGCCACGGCTTGAGGTGTTCCATCCCGCAAAATTTTGGGTTTAAAACCGCCGTTACATTGCAGTATAGCCGAAGTTCAGCGAAGCTCCACAATTTCCATTACCCTAATCGTTACCACAACTCCAATCTATCCTGCTGGTTGATTTAATTATCACATGAGAAATGTTTTCCAAATTTGGAATGTAAAGTTCACATATTGATTTTCGGTACGCGCTAAGGAATTAGTGATTATGTTCTCATCTTCAAGATCATATCTTGCTCTATATTGTGACTTATTAAAGCCCATGAGATCCACCTTAAAGCAAAGTCATTATAATGGCCATAACGATCAGGACTGTAAAGATATCAATTGGTTGTGCTTACCGAAACTGCAGCAGTTCTGGTTCTTCGTCGCTTTGTAGGAGGTACCTAAAACATTAAAAGTTCGAAGTAGAATATGAATTGACTATAAAATTTATACAAGTTCCAATTTTAGTTCAAAACCTTTTAAAGAAGCATTTACGAGTTGTTGTAAGCATGTTGCCTCATCTGTTGTAATGATGACGCAAAACCCATTTGGACTTATAGTCCCAATATTAAGAGCACAGGGTTTGATGAGAAGAGGAGAAGCCTGCCCCGTGCCACTAATCCCTCGCTCAGCTAATTTTAAAGACCACAAATTCAAGACCCATCGGTGGCTGGCTATGATTGTGCTTGTATGATGTTCTTGTTTATCAACTTAATACCACAAAATAAGAAAATGGAAATATGTAGGTGCCTATTAGGAGGGTTGGAGTGTTATCTCTTGACATTCTGCCCACCCCTTGAATCTTCGTGTGCCTGAAATTTAGGGTTGCTTTAAGGAACCCTTAGATTGTCGGCTATATCCAGGTTATCTCCTACTAGCGGGTTTTATAACTGACGGCCGACTAGATCAGGCTCTTGCATACCTGTTTCAGGGTTTCCATATTGATTTTTCAAAATCAAAGGCTTATATTTGGCACTCTCCAATATGCGAATCTATCAATACCATGGCACTGCTTAAAAATACTCTAATTCGCAGCTAAGTCAGAATAGATTCTTGAACAACCGAAGCGGATCATAACTTATATAGTTCCGCGATTCCAAAACGGGCCGGTCAACATAAAAATACACACCTTATGTTAAATTTGAGGTTATTTCTACAATTCCTCCAAAACCATCAAAGCTCTAGTGAAGCCCGTTACAGCTTATCGTTTCAGTGCAAATCACATTTTACAAATATGAGTTCGTGCAAACATTTACTGTCAATATAATTAGTTGACATTGCCAGCCACACAGTTCCCTAAACCATAGGCTCTGATTATTATATGTCCTCCGTCGTCGACCCATTTCCCATAACCCAGACTATTTTGTGATAATAAAATAATTTTACAATTTTGGCCTCACAATAGTACGCCACAAGTCTCAACTGCATTACCTATATTTGGGACTAACACGATGAGATAATTCCAAAGTATTATGATGTGAAATTTAACCCATTTACCTCATAAATTAGCTTCCTGCGTTTTATGGAATTTTTGCGGCAGATTATGACGCTGGGTGATACTTTGTAGTTTACCGTATTCATTGATCTGGTCTTCCCACTTCACAAACAATATGCTAGTAGATTACACCCAAAAAACTGTAGGAGTATCGCCTATCAGCTCGCCAATAACAACTGAGATTAAAGTTGCAATTACTAGGATCAATCGATGAATAGTTATTGGATATTGTTGAGTTGATAGCTGGTTGGTACCGCACCAACCTGAGTAACCTTGGAGTGGTAGCCGATACCTTTCGGAGACCCATCGGGCTATCCCTGAAATCTTTGGGGGAGTGGATCCAAAAATTAGCACATTATCGAATAAGGTATGAAATACGATTATGCGTATGTCTCAGTGTCATAATCTTCTTAAAATAAGACTGACAGTATCCAAAAGATCATCTTATATTTATTAACCCAAATAAGTTGAAATTAGCGCCAACGTATTTAAGTTTGTGCGAAGTGAAGATTATATTGTCTGGGCATATATTAAGAGACGAGTGGGTCATTTTGACATTTGTGGGTTTATTCGGTCATTGGCAGGTCTTTTTCGGAATTCGCGACTACACGGGTCACTTTCGGTATTTTCGAGTCATTTTCGTACATTAGCGGTTCATTTTCGGTCATTAATGGTTCATTTTCGCTAATTATTTCATTTCGGCAGTACTAATACACGACACATTTATCGCAACAATTGCGCCTATTTTTTAGCTGTAAATATTTTATTTTACACGACACAGCTTTCAGGGCACATTTCGCAAGACAGAATAGAATTAGTGTCATTTTCAAAAATGCAGTTTGCCTAGTTAACAGACCGGGCAATTTTTAAATGTGTGTCCTACAACCGAGTAGTATGCCTAATATTTCCGAGATCAAAGCGAGTGCGTGGGCAGGCGCACGAGTAAAAGCCCCACTGAGTTCCACTAAGCCGGCAACACCAGCAGCTGTTGGACTTGTAAAAATTAGCAACTCAAATGTAAGTTTCCATACAATATTTGGCTTGAAACATACATGCTCACAGGGGGTAGTGGGATACGGTTAGCCCCGATATTTGGCTTAAATCATACATACTCGCAGGGGGTAGTGGGATATGGTTAGCCCCAATATTTGGCTTAAAACATACAGGCTCGCAGGGAGTAGTGGGATATGGTTAGCCCCAATATTTGGCTTAAAACATACATGCTCGCAGGGGGTAGTGGGATACGGTTAGCCCCAATATTTGGCTTAAATCATACTTGCTCGCAGGGGGTAGTGGGATACGGTTAGCCCCAATATTTGGCTTAAATCATACTTGCTCGCAGGGGGTAGTGGGATACGGTTAGCCCCAATATTTGGCTTAAATCATACTTGCTCGCAGGGGGTAGTGGGATACGGTTAGCCCCAATATTTGGCTTGAAACATACATGCTCACAGGGGGTAGTGGGATACGGTTAGCCCCGATATTTGCCTTAAATCATACATACTCGCAGGGGGTAGTGGGATATGGTTAGCCCCAATATTTGGCTTAAAACATACAGGCTCGCAGGGAGTAGTGGGATACGGTTAGCCCCGATATTTGGCTTAAAACATACAGGCTCGCAGGGAGTAGTGGGATACGGTTAGCCCCTTTCGGAGCCAAGTGCCCAACTAATCAACAGATCGGCTGGCCCTTTTGGGGGCACCAAAAGTGCTCCAACTTCGTCGAACTGCTGACCCACCGCTGGAAGACCAAAGCCCTACCTCACCAACCCCGGCGACGCCCCGCCCCCGGAAGCTGAAGGCCGTACATGAAAGGTCTACATATGTAATGTCCCAGAAAACTAACTCCGGTGCTAACCAAAGTTCGGAGCTAAAGATTCAAAGCTCGAGGGCATTCACGATGTACTTGATGCAGAAGAATCAACACAAAACGCCGCGTACCTCTCCGTGGTCCGTCCAATTCCTGTTTGATCGAAGCGACGCTTTTCTGCTTTCCATCTAAAATAATCAAATAGTAAAATTTGATATATCTAAATAAATTATAGTTTGTTGTTATAATAGTCACATCTCTTGGACATACAAGTAGCAACTCAGGCTGTAAATTGTTAGAAGCAAAATGGGTCAATACTTGTTCATTCCTTTGTGAACAGGGCATCAGCCATTAAGTTTTTAAAACAATTTCGAATCAACTTCACTGCTATTACTAAGCAATGAATTTGAGTTGGGTTCGAAAATTTATATGGATACCGCGGCTTACGAGAACTACGATGCTGATGTGGATTGCCAAGGTAATTTAGTAGTAACGGTTTCCGGGTATCCGGTTATCGAATTGCTACCACCAGACGCCCGTGTCTATCCAGTTGACATCGACAAAGCAGACTTGGCTTGTGATAACTTGATGCAACAGCAATGAATATCTATCAATGTAATTTGCTTCTTGAGGAATTCTGGTTTTATCGTTTCGAATGGCGTTTAACTCTTTAACAAGGCGGTATGCAAAGCCATCCAATTTTCCAATCGAGTCAGTATTCCAATGTAAAACAACTGGTTTTATCGTTTCGAATGGCGTTTAACTCTTTAACAAGGCGGTATGCAAAGCCATCCAATTTTCCAATCGAGTCAGTATTCCAATGTAAAACAACTGGTTTTATCGTTTCGAATGGCGTTTAACTCTTTAACAAGGCGGTATGCAAAGCCATCCAATTTTCCAATCGAGTCAGTATTCCAATGTAAAACAACTGGTTTTATCGTTTCGAATGGCGTTTAACTCTTTAACAAGGCGGTATGCAAAGCCATCCAATTTTCCAATCGAGTCAGTATTCCAATGTAAAACAACTGGTTTTATCGTTTCGAATGGCGTTTAACTCTTTAACAAGGCGGTATGCAAAGCCATCCAATTTTCCAATCGAGTCAGTATTCCAATCTAAAACAACTGGTTTTATCGTTTCGAATGGCGTTTAACTCTTTAACAAGGCGGTATGCAATTGATAGCAGTGTGTTCTCATTGACCACGAAATATGTTTCCTATTCCGCCCGGATTGAACGCTACCGGGGAGCTATCACTTTGAATCATGTGCTTTTAATCCGCTATGGTCAGCTAAATATTCAACCGTCACCGACAATCCGGGCATCTCCGAACCCTATGCTCATTTAAACAAGTTCAATCTGCTAGCCACCATTACAAAAATTTCATAATCTCGGGGAGAAATAATTTTTTTAGCTTTTTTAGATTACAAATAAATAATGAAACAACATCTTCATTGCGGAAAACATAAATGATTAGTTAACGATCATTAAGCCAAGTTTGAACAAACGTAAGGGACATTCTATGAACAAAACAATTTCCTTCAAAGGTAATCTTAAGTTTAAAGACTTGGAAAAATTTAGATACCCTTGCAGCATGAGCCGGAAAATATTGATAGCGATTTGTGTAGCTTCAGTCTGTTTACATTAAGAGTATCCGATGTATGCCCGGAAAGATCCGTCAAAAGTGGATCTTCCACTAGCCCTGACCAAGGACGAGTTCATAGTTTAAATACACAGCTCCAAGCAAAAGTCCAGCCCACATTTTTGCCAAAATTGGACTTCTAGAATCAGGGGAGTCGCAAGCTCTTCAGAACTGGAGGGGTGTGATAAAATTAGAAGGGTGTGCCCCGTTGTTTAAATTTATCTTATTATAACCTCATCTGCTGGTTTTTCAAGGGGACGCTCACTTCCTTTACGACACCCTGTCTACAAACCTACAGCATCCGCAAATATTGCCGGGCATTCATATTATAACAACATGGCACGTTTTGACTAACCTTTTGTTTGTTGTTGTTGTTGCTAAATAATCGCTGCTGTAGTAATGATATTGCAGTTGGATTATTGATATCTGTATAAGTTGGTAAAATTTTAATGTGTAAATATTTTAGCACGGCAAACCATTATTTTGGAGAAACTGAATTTGGACATGGTTTATCACCCTTTGCACCAAATGCCCGGTTTAGCAACGTGAACTGATCACAAAGATTCGGGAAAATCAAGGAAACTTCCAAATCACTGCATTGAGACAAAGGTTGATTACACCTTCTACATTTTCCCGACCTAATATTTTTAACCCTTTCCCGTCTAAATTAATGCGCGGTTGGTATAATGTTGAACAAACATGCCGTAGTGGCGAAATGAAAACGGGGCCACAACACCACTATCTTTAGTCGTATGTTAGTCACAACACTATATAGGAGCTGTTCTTCGGTTCTCTAACAAACCTCACAAGACGAAGGAACAACAACGAACGTGCAGCCGAACGTCGCACCACAAACTTCATTAGTGCATCGCGTCGCAATGTAATCCGTTATAAATGTGTGACTATTCGGTGAAAAAGGTTAATCGAGCGATGGTCTAAATTTCAAATTAAGCTGGGCACTCTGCCGGTACAAATGCACCACTACAAAGCTTCTGCCATCGAATCGTCACGGCTACTACTAGCATTTCGAAGCGACCGTGAAACGGTAATTAGCTTATTCATGTCCAAAATGCTTAGCTGAGGGGCCGAAAACAACGCATTATGGCACGGCTGAGGATAGGCGGAATTCTCTCGGTGAAATCGAGTCCCCTAACGATCGGCCGTAAATCATTTGAAGCGTCCTGGAAAAAAATACGGTTGAATTATAGGCGGCAATACTATCGTATTCAATGTACCAAAAAACCGATATAACCATTCTAATGCCAGGAAAACTATGTAAAATCAAAAAAACTGAAGACAGAGTACATTCTGTATCGGGTTCGTATACTCTAAACATACTGAGAGTTTACTGAAAACGCATGAAATATACTTGCTAGACTCAAGATAACCCAATATAACTCTTTGTATTCAATGTTCCGAAAAACTTAGATACAGACAATCCTTGATGCCCAGCACGTAATTACATAATTTAACAAATGAAAATAGACTATATTCTGGAAATCGTGTTTAAACACTAAATACATTGAAGACCTCCGAAAACCAGGACACTTTTTGAGCGCTAGATAACCAGACCATCGCATTCAGGGTACCGAAAAATGTCTACATATGTACCATCTTGATACCCCGTGTGCAAAACATAACCAAATATATGAAAACAGACTGCATTTTGGGAATCGCGTTCATCGGCCGCAAAAGCCTTCAAATCCCATGAAAATGCCTAATATAATCAAGTTGAACGCTACATAAAGAAAGGGTCAGCATACTTCATAATCTAAAGGACACTCGATGTAACAACATGCCGAAATTTGAAAAATCGATATTTCTGACAAATGGTCGAGGAACCATATTCGGGCCCACAGCGATTGAGGAAAAAATTTTGCTCAAACCAGTGCTGATCTCGATCAGAGTCTATGTTTTTCTAAGCGAAGTCAGTGTCGGGAAATATTAGCTAGAAAACAAAGTATCCATATCGCCAGATTTGTCAACGAACCCTTAAATTTTTCGGCATTTTAAACTGGAAGATTGGGTCGGGTCTGCTCGCCTTTAGACAAGAAACACATCATCGTCGCTTTCGCTATCGAGCAAAAACATTATGCGAAGTCCATCCACGCGAAGATGAATTATTAAGAGCGACAGCGACTGATAAAAACTAAAAATTTCTACGATTTTTCATAGTGGGAGGGAACCTTACAGAGTAGGTCACGTTCAGGGTGTGTGGCCTGGGTGGCTAAGACTTCTAGTGACAAATCCGCTGTGAAAAAAACCATTTTACAAAGATTTAAAACCTGAAAACCAAAATTTCTGACGCCGATATGCTATAATTTGCGGGATTTACGAGCCTCGAAAATCCTATAAGTCAGTGGATACTTGTATAGCTGTGATGTAAAAAAACTTGAGACAATAGCGTATTCATCTCAGTGCAACTCATAAATCTAAATTAATTTTCAGCACTGGTAGGTATAGATATATTTTGACTATAGTTATCGATGGTCTGTCCATTTATGGAAGGATGGCCTTCGGCTGGAGGAGGTCGTCAGAAGAGATGTAAATTTCTGAAAGTTGTGGAACTCAAAACATGCCAATTTTCATAATTTTTTCCTATTTTCCCCTATTCTTAACCAATTTTACCCCAATTTTTGTCACTTTTCACCCTACTTTTGCCAACTTTCGTTAATATCTTTTTTGCCGTAGGCACTCGGCAGGGGAGCGGAGGTACATAACTTTCAGAGGGAGTAAATGTGGCTTTGGGGAAGGGGTTCGACATTTAGGGGGCTAACTATCCGCTAGCCCTATCGACACCTATAATGGTTTCGACCCAAAATAAATTTACAAAATAAAGACGAAAAACCAAAATACATACTTCGAAATCCCTGGATATTAATTTAGCTTAAAGGTAATAACACCTGGTTTGGCGTTGTTTTTTATATATTTCCAGTTGGATCGTTATGGTTTAACTCTTGTCAAGTGATGGCTAATAGTTATGGTACTCCGCGAATTCGGTCCTTATCATGATATGGTCGTTTATTAAACGAGTTTTGTGTAAAAAATAGAAGCTTGCCTGGAAAATTCAGGCATATCTGTATGCCATTTTGAGAACCAGACACTTTCTACCATATATGTTTTCTCAAAGCTCACGCCATCTTACTTCAATAGAGCCGCTTCGCGTAGTCCAGTTTGGAAAACATTAGAAAAGCGATTGTTGGAACTATTAAAAATATGCTTTCAGGATGGCTAGCCGGATATTCAGCGTTTCATTTTATTAACACAGTATTTCAACAAGCATTATGTTTGAATAATGGTCAAATGACAGTATTTCAACAAGCATTATGTTTGAATAATGGTCAAATGTAAGTTTTAGGGACGGATGTAAAATGCATGCCATGACGTTTTCTAGACACTAAGCCTTAGTTTCGTATTTTATATATAACACTTAAGCCAAAGTCGAGGGCTAGCACCCTCCTCTCTGAGTGGTTGTTTTTGCTAGTGACATAGCTATCACCCCATAAAGGTTACATGAGACTTTTTACATATAAGAAAAAACACCGGGCAAAACTACTAATCAGTTTTAACGAAAGCTTTCCGCTGATACTAAAAGCGGGATCTACGAACAGTAGCAAAATTGATAGCAAGGAAAAGAGCCCGACTGTTTCTAAAGGATTACGAGCGGTCGGTCCTGCTAAGGAATGTCCGAAAGCGCCCTCATCGACCCAAAATTCAAAAATTTGTTCTGACGTCCTTGGCGGCTGAAAAGATTTACTTGGGGGTTTTCGGGCGCCACGGATAAACTCTCAGCTCTTAATACGCTGCTCTGCTTCAACATGTTCCCTGCTGTTAACCTCAAACCTAGGTCAAGCCAGTCACATCCTGCTGCCCAAGTAACCCGGACGGGCGTCACGCGAGAAAAAGACTAGCTAAGAGCGGGGACTTCAGTTTCCCGAGTTCGGCTTAGGCTTAGTGTATATCTCATACAAGGACCTTAGCTTAGGCCAAGGCTAAGGCTTAGCATATCGAGAACGACGTGACCTGCATTTTATAAACCCCTTATTTGGGCGCACCCGAAGCTTCCATGCTGAGTATCAGTTAAAACCCAACTAAAATCCGACTGTCGCCAGATTGACTGTGATCGCCCACACTTCCAATCTTCGGAATCAATTACAAATCCATTCCTTGAGATTTTAACAACATTTAGCATATATTAAAGAGTGTATTAGCATTTATTTATAACATATTAATATTGTAGAATATTTCATTGTCACTTTTTCATTGCTATCAAAAGGGAAATTTGCATAATTTCATCACCAAATGTTCACATGTTCACGACTTAGACAATTGTGGAGTGAACGACTTCCGATAGATATTTTAAACGGCGATATAATTGTAATTATGAATACTAATATTGTCATAGAGGCTTTGGAATTAGGGTCTTTCTTTTAGATACCGTTCGATACGGATGGATTCATGGAATGAAATGCAAATCAAGTGGTGACAAATGTCTAAGTTTGACTTACTAATCGTACGATATATGTTAGGTAATGTTCATTAGACTTGTTCCGGAATGGCAACTAAATGTTATTGAAATATAGAAATTTTGCTATGACAAATAATTTCAATAGTTCGACTGAATTTCAACAAACCTTAAAGTTTTACGATATTTATATTATAAAATAGTATTCGAGTTCTACACTGCAAATTTGAATTGGTTGGATTTTAACTCAGAACGTTGAGTTAAAACCCCCTGAGTTCAAACTAACCCAGGTTGAGTTTGGCAGGCAACTCGAGGTAAGGCGGTAGCTACTCTAACTCAGAGCTCAGCGTGAATTTGTTGAGTTAGACACAAATCTAATTCAAAAGCTCTGAGTTGCATAAAACTAACTCACGCTGAGTTAGTTTCAAACTTAGAGTTCCTGAATAAAATTTTTCTAATTCACTGCTATCCGAGTTAAATTAACTCAATCTGAATTAGGACTGATTTTGTTGCTAACAAAGCATTTATTGTGAGTCAGCAACGATCTTATCCCGTTTGACACGATGTAACTCAGGCTGAGGTATAAATAACTCCATCAATTTGCAGTGTGTCTTTTTCCTAGGATCCTGCTACATTTGTTATTTTAAAATTTTAAAAATTTTGGGCACACCTCCGTGATCTTTGGCGGGTAAATCGAAAAGCGATTACATGTCATCGGATGAAGGCTCCGTTTCACTTTCAGGAGCTTCCCACTTTTCGGGGAAAACTCTTCTTATGTATTACGTTTCTTAAAATAGACATTTTGTTTTGATTTTCAAGAATTCACCTTTTTTCAAGTTTCCTAATCACTTCCCAAAATCTTCCAAATTTTCTGTATTCCAAAACTTTACGAGAAATATCCCGACGTTCCCGGTTCCCAATATTTCGCAACATTCCTGTTGCCCAGAAATTCCAATTGGCAAATTTACTGACTTTCCTGATTCACAACTTACTGGCTTCTCCCAAATTTTTCCTAACTTTCCCATTTCCCACATGCCCGCATTCAAAAATTTCTCATAAAACCTAATAATGTAACTCTTGGAAGTGGATGTGTAATGCATACTCTGTCCTAAGCGAAAGCTTGAGCCTTAGCCTAAGCTAACGTCCTTTTATGAGCCTTATACTAAGCGTAAGCTGCGCTCCTGAACAACCGGCAGTAAGACTTTTTTGCAACGATAAGACGTCCGGTTTGTCCCCTCAAAAGCCATATTTACACCCATTTAAGTCAGACTGAGCAAACCGCTCTGCGCGTTCCGCAAGCGCACTGGATAATTTTGGCCGTAATTGGCAAAAATTGGTGCATGCATGCAGGGCCATCCATTGTACGCTCTGCAAAAGTGAACTGGGCAGGAAAAAATGGGCGGTCGCCACCCTCCTCTTGCGATGCCTCTCCATGTGGGGCAAATCGGGACTAATTGACAAAATTTAGCGAAACTTATTCAAAAACTGCAATACTTGTAGATACTGCTTTAGTCCATGACAAAACGACTTCCAAGCTATAGCCAGCTGGCTTAAATGTCCATTTTGAACACTTAGTTTCTCAGGGACCAGGGCGTCCCCAAGCCCCCACAGAAAGCGTAAGTTTAATCACTGCCGTTCCCAGGTACGCCGTCTCACAACGCTTCTATCTGTGGCAAAACATGTTACCTAATTTTATGCTTCCTAAGGATTTTGGCTCTTCAGGAGTTTTCCACTCTTTTCAAGGATTCTTTCGACTATTAATAGAATTGTGTTACAGGTCGTGTTTGCGTTATTAAAGGTAATTCCTCGATTTATGTTTTATAGTTGTCTCAAATGTCCGTGACTTCTGTTATTTTATATTTAATGTTTATTTAGAAATTAATAAATGGAATCTTTGCAGCATTTTATCGAGCCAATTAGATTTTAGGGTGGCACATCGTAGGAAAATTGCCATTTTTAAACCAAAATTTCTTTTGAATTGTTGGCAACTTATTTAGCCTCCGGTCTACATTGAGACAATCTAATCTGTTCCCCGCTGCGATTGGAACCTGGGACAACTTGGTTGGGATGATTTAGCCTCCGGTCACATCAGACATTAATTCATTCGCTGTGATTGGAACTGCAAATATAGTGACAAATCAAATTCCCATGTATCGTTAGCATTAAATTCTATTCCTAGTTTGAAAACTTCAGGGGTACAGTTTTATGTCAAGATTTAGAAATTTTGTCACCTTATTAACAGCTGTATTTGGGCTCTTAATATTAAAATATTGAATTGAAAAACCAATGAAACAGGTCTGTTTAAAATTCGGCTTCTTTCGGAAAAACTTCTTATCATTTTACTCATGGCCCCTGAAATATTTAAACTACATTTACACCGGTTTTGGTTATATACTGCACATGTGAGGACAGAGAAGTGTGCCCAGCTGCCCTTCCTGATATAGATACAACTCAGTATAGCATGCCTTTAATTCAGCCCCTCCGGAAATATAAGCCCAGAGATTTGCCAAATGTGGGCGCTGAAAAGAAATAATGGATGAACTAATAGAACGGCTGTTTCTATGACTATATGATTTAAGCTAGATAAGCGTGTCATCCAAAATAGGTCACAGAGTGACGGCTAGTTTGAGCTAAGTGACAGCTGGCCCCTTAGCCAGCCTAACAACGCCAATTTAGTGACGCTCAGCCAAGGTCTAACACATGCAAAATAGCGACACCGGGAATGTGCAAATATTTGTCCTACTTAACAGTGGTGGAACAACTGACACATTTGTCCCAGTGTACATTGCGTATCGAACGAGTTGTTGTGTTTGTCGTACTGTGTGTTGTACACTGATCGATGTCAAACGTACCGGGCTTAATCCGCGGTGCGGAAAAATCTTATCGAGGGTTGCAGGACGTAGAGTTCAGTTTTATGGACCTAAATGTCCAAAGCCCGTTAGCTCCTGCGGAGTAG